>MJUT01035632.1:222734-239657 GCA_002080005.1 Gigantidas platifrons
CAGTTAAATTCTTAATAAGTATTAAACCAATCTCTATGACTACACCAGTTAAATTCTTAATAAATATTAAACCAATCTCTATGACTACATCAGTTAAATTCTTAACAAGTATTACACTAATCTCTATCACTACACCAGTTAAATTCTTAATAAGTATTAAACCAATCTCTATGACTACATCAGTTAAATTCTTAATAAGTATTAAACCAATCTCTATGACTACACCAGTTAAATTCTTAATAAGAATTAAACCAATCTCTATGACTACACCAATTAAATTCTTAATAAGTATTAAACCAATCTCTATGATTACTTCACAAAGACACAGTTTACTATTAAAACCCTTGGGTATTGAACTATAAGGCCTAGTCCATTATTTGAGGAAACTTAATATTGATGAAAAAAATTGGGATGCTGCTAAGCTGTGAGGAAAAAGAAGTTTTCAACTCTGTTGGTAAATTCATGAAAAGTGGGGTACACTGAGGGGTAAGAAATTATAGGTAAAATAAGGTTGTCCAGTAAAATTTTAATTGACCGGATTGGTCGTAATTATTACTTTAATTATTGATAACCCAAACTCTTTTGTGAGAAGACAAAATGATGATATATGTTGTTAAATTAAATGTACATGTATGTTTGTAATTTTCATTTTGTGAATGAAAGGGTGTGTATTTTTTTTTTAACTCATTTTGATATTTTCCCTGGTCAAATGAGTTATGTAAACCACAGGGGCCCCTATGTATCTCCCCTGGGCTACATAGGGTAATTATATAGCAGGGCTTTTGAATAAAATGATCTGAAATTTAAAAAAAAAAAATAAAAAAAAAAAAATATTCATGAAAAGTAATATGCTATAGTGTACTGTACAGTGCATATTGTGTATATTTTTACATGTTATAATGTGTCGACATATATTTATCTTTATCCTCTTCCCCAATGGGTTATTATTCTCATTTCCCCCTTGTGATTCCCTTAATTGGTAATAATAATATTTGATTTGAACTGATTTATTAAAAAAAATAATAAAATAGCAGGTTCCTGGACAATTTTTACAATTTATTGTAACTTTCAATGGGGATATAATGTATGGTTAATTGATCGTGTATCATCACATTGTTAAATTCTTAATAAGTATTAAACCAATCTCTATGACTACATCAGTTAAATTCTTAATAAGTATTAAACCAATCTATATGACAACATCAGTTAAATTCTTAATAAGTATTAAACCAATCTCTATGACAACATCAGTTAAATTCTTAATAAGTATTACACTAATCTCTATGACAACATCAGTTAAATTCTTAATAAGTATTACACTAATCTCTATGACTACATCAGTTAAATTCTTAATACGTATTAAACCAATCTCTATGACAACATCAGTTAAATTCTTAATAAGAATTAAACCAATCTCTGTGACTACATCAGTTGAATTCTTAATAAGTATTAAACCAATCTCTATGACAACATCAGTTAAATTCTTAATAAGTATTAAACCAATCTCTATGACTATATCACAAAGACACATTTTACTATTATAACCATCGAGTATTGAACAATAAGACCTCTAGTTTTTCTCTGTAGCTGGATTCTGAAAGAGGGTTTTATTTTAACTATTTCAAATACGCAACGTTTCTCAAGGTACTCCGGACGGGTATTTGCTCTCTATCCTGAATGCAACAACTTCCTGCTTGTAAATGATTTACAACAATTGATAATGGACAAGTAACATTTATATCACGGTTTACCTTATTAAACGGTCAAAGAATCGAACGTCAATCTTGAGATTGTTTAACTTTTTAACTCGGAAAACCATGGTATAAATTATTTGTAACATGAAGCCATGCACTATCACATCTAGGTGGTTGATTGTTGCAATGTTTTCTGAGAGTAATAAAACTACAACCCATGTTTAAAATGTGATATTGCTCGTATCTGGGTGTATTATTTCATAGTTCTTAGCTGTTGCTTACATTCTGGTAGATAAACCATAAAAAGATCAAAGAAAAAGAATGCATTCATGTTACAATAATTGTTAAAGTGGTCATGCATGGAACCACTTAATAGAGTGCCTGGTGCATAAATAAAAGTTAGAAGAAGATACCAAAGAGGAAATGAGAAGCTGTACGACAATGCAATGGACAAAATAAAAAGGTTACATGGACAAAACAATGATATACAAAACACTACTAATAAAACTAAACATTACAGAGAAACGTAAACTAAAGATTGAGCAACAAGAAATAACCTTACAAATAACCATGGTGATGCCAGGTACTCCGGAATGGTTTTTGTTCGTTATTCTCACGATTTACCGTCACCACAACAAAGAACATTTAGGAAACAAATGAGCAATACAATATAAGACTCTAGATTTATCTTTATGTCCAATTAAGTTTAATTGACTGAAGCATTTGTAAAAAGGGAAAATAATGATTGAGAGCATCATTTCAATATTATCTTCAAGCCTCAACAATCGTTTAGACAAATCAACATTCAAATATACCACATTATCGCATGCACGGTTATGTGTGAAAGTTGATATTTTACCCACATGTGAAAGGCACGTGCATGACCGGATCATTTCACTGAGAGGGAAGGATCGGGTCCATATAACTAGTCTAACTCCGCCACTTTCTATTGAAGTGCATGTAGCAAGTGAGCGGTCTTGTATTGTTGATATAGGTATCTCTTTCTAGGATTTTGATATTTGATTTTGGAATTGTTCGGGCAAAGTGTCTTTTTTGTTTTGTTTTTTTTTATTCATATACTAGGCATGGAACTGCTTTAGCTTCATATGTAAATATTTATGACACAGCATATCTACAAGAATTGTTCTATTTTGTGCACTGTGTCTGAAATGAAGAAAAACACTACATATTCATGGCGCGCCATAAAGAAAAAAAAATAGTTCCATTTTGTGCACTGTGTCAGAAATGAAGAAAAGCGCAATATAATATTCAAAGTGAACGTCTAAAAACACAGAAGCAAATTCATTTCAATTTAAAACAGAAATCCGTTATGAAATAGACATGCTAAACAAACTCCACAGAGATTTCAATTAGTTTCTTTGAAATTGATTAGCTTTGTATACGATATTTCAATTGCAACACGAAATATTCATCGTAAATTATTTTATTCTGTCAGAAAATCTTAGAATTAGTAGCTATAACATTAAAATGGCCTTTTTTTTCAATTCAAACTATTGTTTTTGTAGACATATTTTAAAAACAAATTCGCATAAATTATAAACAGAAATATGCAACAATGTGGAAAAATTGTTATTTTCTTAAGCATTATTTTTAAGAACAAATAAATAAAATGTAAAAAGGAAGAACTGATCAGACAAACACCACCTGCTCACTTTGCCCTTGTCACTTGCATGCTTCATAAGTACAGGATCACATGGTGTATATGTACAGAGTCGCATGGTTCAAACATACATATTACCATTGTTCTTACATCCAAGGTCACATGGCTCACACGTCCAGAGAAACATAATTTATACGTACAAAGTCACATGGTTCATACGTACAGGGTCACATGGTATATACGTACAGAGTCACATGACTCATACGTACATAGTCACATCGTCCCTATGTGGCTCACACGATTTCTACATCCATGGTAACACGGTGTCACATGGTTTATTTGTACATGATCACATGGTTCCTACATCCAGGGTAACATGCTTCCTACGTCCGCGGTCACATGGTTCATAAGTACAAAGTCACATGACTCCTACGTTCAGGGTCACATGTTTCCTACGTCCGCGGTCACATGATCCATAAGTACAAAATCACATGACTCCTACGTTCAGGGTCACATGTTTCCTACGTCCTCGGTCACATGGTCCATACGTACAAAGTCACATGACTCCTGCGTTCAGGGTAACATGTTTCCTACGTCCGCGGTCACATGGTCCATAATTACAATGTCACATGATTCCTAAGTTCAGTGTCACATGTTTCCTACGTCCGCGGTCACATGGTCCATATGAACAAAGTCACATGATTCCTACGTTCAGGGTCACATGTTTCCTACGTCCGCGGTCACATGGTCCATAAGTACAAAGTCACATGGTTCCTATCGTCATATATTTGCATTATTTGAAAGGTAAGTCTATAAATTTAGGTTAATCAGGTTTGCTTTAGGACAAAGCTATTTATCGTTAAGAAAGTTATAGTTTTCAGAATTTTATCGCCGGAAATGAAAACATTATATTTGTTTTATAACTAATTATAAATATCATATTTACAAAAATCTTCTTTTATTTTGGTAAAGTTATTTGATGGCAATTAAATTAATAATAATTAATATACTGTTTCAGTTTGTTTTCTCAATCTAATTACTAAGAGGAAACAAACGAAAAACAAAATATACCATCTATTGGATCTTGGAACAGTTCCAAGATCCAATAGAAAAATCATTAAAAAAAATGTAAGAAGATACGAAATTGATATCCCTGCACAGAAATACATGACAGTTCACTTTCCTGGCTTGGTAAATACACTTCAATACAAACTGTCGGGGTTAAACTAGTTATATGAGTCTAAAACATCTCTTTATAAACTCCAGTCGATCTATAATCAAAATTTAATTAAACGATTCTTGATATCACAAACGGGTGTGGAACACAAAGTACATTTGGAAACTCTAACTGTTTTTACATTCCTAATTGCCGATTCCTTTGCTACAGGTATGAAAACAACAAAACTATCTTCCGACATATGACACAGTTTGTTTTCTATATTTATAAAACAAAAATACTCGCTATACACAATAAGATGATATCTTATAGATGTAGTACAGATTTAGTCATGATTCTTGTTTCTATCTGAAATATAAGTCATAGATCAAAGTTCTTTTCTATAGATTATGTTTTGGTTCTTAGACATATCCAGTCAACCGGAACTGATTAAAGCTTTATCATGTGCCACGCGTTACATCATATAGTTCTGAATCGTCTGATCTCGGGAACATTCAGTCGTTAAACGTTTAAACATGGTCAATATTCAAACGTAAGAGGAATCTGATGATTTGGTACGATTATATATTTATCTATGTACTGCCTCTGCCAAATAATATTTGAAATATTCAATAGTTGCAATCCCCGTGCAAATCAGGGGTCGATCACACTTTAAGGGTGGGGGAGAAGGGGGGGGCAACGTTTTGAAATTTTCATTAGTTTAGACTTTCCTGTTCAGGTTTTTTGGTTTTATTGTTCCACATTTGTATACCCCCGCTCCACCGGAGGGGGTGGAGGAATACTGTTTTACCTCTGTCCGTCCTTCCATCTGTCGGTCCTTCCGTCCGTCCCAAGATATTTTTCGTCCCATTTTTTTTCAGCATCTATTGATGGCAAAAATCTGATATTTGGTCACAAGCTTCGTATATGTACTTCATATCATGGGAAGCGTTTTTGGACCCGTCACATTCCTACTTCCTGTTTGTCGACTTGGTTGGTTTTTATACACATTGAACATATGTGCGGAGGTATCATAATTTATTATTTATCAGGCTTTCCGATCTTTTTTAATCTGAGCGTACCTGATAAATGTTATTCCAGAAATGCGTCGTGTCCACTGAATTTGATACTTACGATTATATTGCAATCAATGGGCAGATCAGGGACCGGTCACACCTTAAATGGGCAGATCAGGGACCGGTCACACCTTTAATGGGCAGATCAGGGACCGGTCACACCTTTAATGGGCAGATCAGGGACCGGTCACACCTTTAATGTGGGAGAGAATGGCTATGCTTTCCACTAAGTCAGATATTAATGTTGAACGATACTGTATTGTTCTACATACTAGCTTTGTAAAATTAGATTAGAGATTGCCATTGATTGTACTCCATTAGAAGATTAGGGACCGACTGAACATTACCAGTGAGGTGGGGTTTTATTTGATCACTGAGCCAGATATTCGTTTTTCAAGAGAAATAAAAATGAGATTTTTTTTTTTTTTTTTTTTTGGAGATGAATTTTTCATAAATTCCTACCCAAATTTATCGTTGAAAACTTCAGGATCAGATTATCTATTTTATTTTTCTCTAAGATAAGGCGCCAGGAAAAAAAAACATAACCTTGATCCCATCCCATCTACTCAAGGTTAAATAGACGTTCCATAAAACGCAAGAGTGATTCTATGATTGGTCTATGTACTTGCTTTGCAAAGCAATATTTCATTGGTTGCAATCAAAATGGAGATTACAGTTCAACTCCCCTATACAATGTTATGTTTTACAGCTTGCCATGATTATTTGTGTCGGAGTGTTCTTGATTTTTAATTTCATTGCTACTTTTTAATAGAACTGTTGTATTTTCTTTAAACTCTACTTATCATTCCAAAACAGAAATAGATGGAGACATCCTTTTCTCCATACCGGAAAATTAATCAAATTTTCTGAATGTTTTAGAAACAAACTCGTTAAATGAAAAGCGTTTTCTACTTTCAATTATATACATGGTTTCCTTATATATCGATCGTATTGTGTTAGTTTTTATCATCCAGTACCATGGAACGTAAAGGTCCAAGAGTACTCAAACGTGTATGTATGCATTTTATATTATTCGACTTTTTAGTCTTATTCAGAATAAAAATGTAAATATCTAATTTAGTAAGCATGACACATTTCTAATAAAAGCTTCATCTCTGGTCATCACAATCTCTTTTCTTCTTGTAGTCATTTTCTTTGTTTATATTATACGCGAGGTTGCATGATGTATTTACCTTTGACCCTCTTTTTAAGGCTTCTGATTGGTTCATATTATCAAAATCCTTTACGACACATTTTGGAATAGAGCAGTGCTCTAATGTAAAGTCAAACATATATATGTTATCTTACAAGTTGTATATGTCAAATAATTTGCCAGTACACATGTTATTATTTGTAGTATACTATTAATCTTATAGGATTAATCTTCTCGTGTGTACCGGCATGTACGCCAACAGTCAAATGATGGGAAAGCCAAACAATATAAACTTCTGTACTAGCAAAATAAAGCAAAAGAAGTAAAGGACTACATAGAAACACATGGCGTAGAGACACAGAGTCAGAATTGAAAGAACAGAGACACAACTAGAACTCGGCAGATAAACTAGCGCCAAATCGAGTTAGATGGAGGGAGTTCGTCAATGGCCTATGCTCCCTAGCGGAGCAAAGGGCTTAACTAAGCTAACTAACTAGCAAAAAAAGTCAAACGGCCTAAACATGATAGCCAAACACCATTGCATTATTTCCAGTCTTTTGATTAAGAGTACATCTGACCCCAGGAACACGCAGTGTGTGCTTAATTAGATATCTAGAATTGTATTCATCCGGTACAACTAGCGAAACTGGAAGACAATGCCATTTTCCATACCACTTGTGTTCCCTCATCAACCGTCAACAAGTACTAGTACCTCGAAGTTTAAGTAGCGGTAAGGCCAATAAAAACGGTAGAAGAAATCATACAATCGATAATACAGTAACCGGTTTAAACTGGTCACCTTTGATGTTCGGTTTAAATTTCCAATGCTTTCTTACATTTGAACTGTATTTAAATAAACGTTACAGAAAATCGAAGGGACAATCGAGAACGGCCAATCCCGACAAACGAGCAACATTGGGAATACAAGACACAGGACGAAGACAAACAAAATAAAAAAAAACAACACAATATGTTGTTCGGTTGATATAGACACTGTTCGGTTTAGACAGGTGTCAGTGTATATTAGAAGTTGTTACATGTACTTTACATATATTCGACGTTGTAATACATTAAAAGCTTTGTAATTTTTGCTTTTGTTTTTAACGTTGCTATTAAATTGCCCCAACAAAAATAGTCTTATTGGATTCTTTTAATTAGAAGCCATAATATCTTTTGTCTATCTTATCTCCTCGACAGTGGACATAAAACACAGCACTCAAAAGATATTCCGAACATATTTAAAAGCGCATTAAAAACAAAAGCAAATCGCTGTCTTTTGTCGGAAAAGGGGTTTTAAAACTTGATGTTATGTGTCTGGCTGATGTTTTCTCTAAGAAAGACAGCTATTTTAATGTTTCTGTACTCTAATAATGACACAATTCAATGAAGACAAACATGGGTTGTTATGAGGTTTTGTTAATGGTGTACAAGTTTGTAAAGAATAGTTATTGCTGTTCAAATACAGATCTATTAATAAAGTGTCTTGTATTGATTTGAAAATGGATGTCGGATTTTTAGCCTTTGTTAAATCGTTTGTTTTGTATCGCAATGAAACAACAGATTTATTTGGTTGTATTTGATTTCTTTGAATTTCTTTTGATAACAGTTTAAATTAAATATTTATGGCAGGTTCATTAAGTTAAGCGGCTATCTTTTGGTTCACCACACACTTCCTTTAGTCAATCGTACGATTACAGCAGAATCAATAAAATGACAAAGATGAAACACCACACTGTAGATATAGTTCCTAAATATAATCTACAAATAGTAGATTGATTTGATTTTTGGTGTTTAACGCCACTTTCAACAATATTTCAGCTATATCATGGCGACCAGTTTTAGTGGTGGAGGAAGCCGGAGTACCCGGAGAGAACCACCGACCATGGGCAAGCAACTGGTAAACTTTATCACTTGCGGTTGCGAGTCGAGTGCACCCTTTTTTGTAGTTTACAAAGCCGGGTGCGAACAAATAGTAGAAATAGGGGCCAAATCGATACCCCTAACACACAAATAGACGAGCGCCCACTTTCCTAGCTTGGTACAAGCATTTCTAAAAAAAGTGGCGGCTGGCTAAATTTGTTTTATAGGCGAAAACCTCCTTCTTAGTAAAATGATACGGTTATTCACGTGTTTTTCCACATGTCTGTAAAATGTCAGCCTTCACATATAACTGAGTGAACATAGTTTGTTGGACATAAATTTCAATATCTAAGTATATCAAATAAACCATGTCAGTGCCGAAACACTTATTAGTGGGCGGAAGATAATCTCAGAGACTAATAGTCCACCAGCAGAGGCATGGACAGTGATAGTAATAAAAATATAAATATATAATTTAATGTGCATGACGCGTTTCTCGAATAATCTTCACGACGCGTTCTCGAATATCCTTCACGACGCGTTTCTCGAATAACCTTCATTAGGTAATCTCAAAGTGGGGAAAAAATCGAACGCAAACTAATTTAAAAATCTTTGGGAGCTATCAAGTTAACCATTACGTCACATATGTCGTCACAGGGGAGTAGGATCTTTATAGTGTTGGAATCTTGTCCCCAACAATTTCTGGTTCAGTCCTACAAATTGCACACCTCGCCTTTCCTATTATCCGGTTCTCTTCTACAATTTCACCCGCACTGTCCGGTAAAATCCTACTTTTTCCCATTGTCCAACTCTTTCCTAAACTAACCTCCATCAACCACAAACCCCACCCCACCCCCTCCCGAGCACTGTTCGGTAACATCACACACCGCTCGTTGTGAACTGTATACAATAACGTAGGTATATAAAACATATCAACAACAACATGAACAAAACAACTTATTTTCTCATTGACCCAAGTCATGTTTGATGGACGTTTCCTGTCATCTTGTCTTTGTGATACAATCCTGATGTTTCTGTAGACCGTATTATAAATATCCCTGCTTATCAGAGGACATAGAATGACAGATTGACTGATTGACACAAATGTCTTTTCTAGATAAAGATTAAATGTAAACCTATATATCAGTACGTGTATTGATCAGTATACTGTAAGTTCTTCCATTGTTATTGTAACTTCTTATGTGTGTAGTATAAACATACATTTGATGTGGTAATGTGTATATTGGAGGGGCGATGCCCGATGAGATATTACACAGCTATTCTATGATTGATGCACAACAGTAGCTTTTAATATTGTAAGGGACCGACCATTTAACTTGCAGGGGGGATATGGTTTTTTGTTTCGTACAGAAATGTTTTTTCGGACAAAACGAGGGTTAGAATATTTTTTCTTTGTCGCGCGAAGTGGGAAATTCTTTTCCAGATTATAATATTAGGTCATATGACAAAGACTCTGAATCAGATTATTTTTTTTTCCTCCAGCAAAATCAGAATATTTTTTTCAGCAACATTGAGAATTAGAATATTTTTTAAGAAATAAACCATAACCCCTCCTCCCCCCTTTTGAAGTTAAATGGTCCGTCCCCAAGGCTTGGGTGTTCTCTGAATTTCAATGCACACTGGTTATTCCCGGAATTATAATTTCTACTCACTAAATGATCTCGAAAATAAATTCGTGCCATCCGTAAATTCCATAAATTATTATTTTTTTATATAACTGAAATGTATTATATAGTGGTAATTCACACCGTACATGATTATGGCGTAAATAAGAGTTTTAACAGCTCGTCGTCCGTCAACCAGGGCCTATCACGGTCCGATATTCCCCACTCATATCCCATGGCCCAATACTTGGCGAAAACAACAGTATCGGTTTCGCCACAACGAGGCAGTACTGATTATTACAGTCAAACTTGCATCAAGAGGTCACTTCTGGGACAAGGAAAAAAGTTGTCTTAAAAGACAGGTGACCTCTTAAAAGAGGTTCAATTCATATGAAATTATCAATGACAGGACAATAATAGGGCGAGATTCTAATTCAAGTGAGTTTTTAATAGAGGTGACCGCATGGACAGGATTGAATTCATACCATTGAATGAGTGTTTAAATCTACAAGGTCATGAAAGTTTATAAAACTTAATATAAGCATTAACGATTTTTTCCATCAAATTTTGCTGGTTTATTATCAGTGTGTAGACATTCCGCTGCCATAATCTCTTTCATCTTTTGAAAATTGACTACTGGAGTAGATAAAATAATTGTTAACACTTGCTAATCGTTGAGATAATTTCATGTCGAATTCACTTAAAAATCAAATCAAGCATTTTTTTGTTAATTTATATATCAGTCGGGAGCTTGTAACATTTGAATGAATGAATGAATGAATGAATGAATGAATTTTATTCTCATAAACCAAATACATATAGTTACAGAGAAGTAAATAATAATATACAACATATTAAGTTTTTTACATGTGTGGAAAAAATTACAATTCCATTAACCAGGAGGTGGGACTTTCATACTAACAATCTTTATAAATTTACATAGTTTTTCTAATACAATAACATTACATGAAGAAAATAACTCCTTAAATTTGAAGGTATTGACATTATTACAACATTTACAATAGCTGAAATACAACTGATCAAAATTGTACTCATTCACATCTATATTTCAACACTTGTTTTTCTATTGTACAGATTACAAAAATATTTCTTTAGATCATAAATACAAATTATTCGTTATGACGAACTGGTTTAAGAGGTCGTCGTAGCCGTGATCGTATGATAGTTGGATTTACAACTACCTATACAATTAGTGCCTATCACCACTAATGTTGTGAGTTCGAATCTCGATCAGGGCGAGGTATACTACATTATGTGATAAAGTTTGTTAGTGATTTACGACAGGTCTGTGGTTTCTCTTGGTCTTAAGGTTTCATCCAGCAATAAAACTGACCATGTAACTGAAATAGTGTTGAAAGTGACGTTAAACACCATCAAACAAACAAACAAACAAACAAACAAACGAATTGGTTGACCGTTACAAATAGCTATTTCTGAAATGAAAATCGTAGATCTTTGCCCTTTTACAAAATGTACGTATATATTCTTTCTTTCTTCTATTACCGACAAAACGTTTAAACATGATTTGAATGTAAGAAGAGTTTGAAGATACCAAAGGGGCAATTATAATCCGTATATCGAAGTAGAACAGACAACACAATGGCCAATGGAAAAAGGGATAAAAGGACAAACACCGATCTACAAAACATACACATAAAACTAAAGATCGAGTAATACGAACCCCACTAAGAACCGGGGTAACTCATGTGCTCCGGAAGGATAGGCAGTCCCTGCTCCACTAGTGGCACCCGTTGTGTTAATCTAGTTACAAACCCGGTAATAGGTCGCGAATGAGGAAAGGACCGGGAATTGTTTTACGACAAGTGGAACACGATGGGTGTCTCATTAGAAGCAGGAACTTCTTACCCTTACACTTAATGTCGTGTAATTATTTAAAACAAGAAAATCATATTTACCCGGTGATAGCTGCAATATAAGTAATGTCCATACCGTAAAATTAAATCAGTTATTTTCTTCGTGTAATGTAACTGTATTAGAAAAACTATGGAACTTTATAAATATTATTAATATGAAAATTCCACACATGCACAACACATCTCTTTAACTATATATGTATTATATGGTTTATGAGCATAAAATGCATTCATTCGTGGAAATATAATTAACAACAGTGTAAAGCCCAAGAGTAATACTAATTATGAAGTGATTGTGTCAGGCCAGGAGGGTGAGTGGTCATAATATATGTGTGTGTGTGTGTGTGTGTTAGAGGTTTCGGTTTTTCCTCTTCTACGAGTTTTCTGTTGGATATATTGAGGATGTTCCGACGGTGTGGTATACATTTTGTTTTTCATTTGATTAATTCAGTAGAATAAAGATTTCTCCCATTATTACGGCGTTTTAACCCCGCTGAACCAGTGGTTGAAAAATCTGTAATCCTCTAGAGGACAAAAATGTCTCGTGCCTTACCCCGTATTAATTTCAAACACATTAATTTCAAATTTTGAAATAAAGTTTGTGTTAAATAATGGGAGAAACAAATTTTCCTTCAGTTGCCCATGTAGGTTACGATATTTCTCCACTCTCGAGAGTTATATTTAAAATTTAACTCTCTTAAGTGGAGAAATACCGTAATCCACGGGCAACTGAAGGAGAATCTATAATATATATACATTGTTATGTATATTTTTAAATACGTTATATAAATCAACTATATCTGGACGCCACTTGGTTTATTGTATTGGTCATGCGCAGTTTAAGAAGATTCTACGTACATTGTAAGTAAGTATACGCCGTGGTATACCAGCATTATAATTTAAAAGCTAAGTAATTCTCTGACAAATAGGATTTAAGCAAATACCATCATCATGCAAAGAAACAGCTTGATTTCGAGATTAAATGTAGAATTGTAAGTAGGAATCTGACTTAATACCATGGTAGATTACTGACTTCCTGTCACAATCTCTAGGTAAATGAACATAAAAATGGAAGGTAAATACAAATAAAATTAGTCTCAACGCGATAGGACAATTTCTTAAACAGATGGTACCTTATTAAACCAGTCTGAGCTGGGTGTCTTCCGGTTTATATGTAGGAGTTCGTGCCATCTAAGTTTTTTTTTTTTTTTTTTTTTATTAATTTCTGTCTTTTTTTTGTTTTTCTTTTTTTTTCGTTAAATGCTTTAATTTTCCGTACTCTGGACTCTTTAAAAACTATTCATACTACATAATTATTCTCCAGTGATTCCGGACGTCACATGTACAAAAAGGAGCCCCCCTCCCCCTCCCTATATTTGTTTTAATGTATAACAGCATTATTGTATTGCATCGTATATAGGCATCGTACATCATAGAATGCATGGTATCGAAAACCCTTTGAGGTGATCATTTAATTCTACAAATACATTTGTAATTTCTTTCGAGAATCCGGGTCATTTATATGTTTTGGTATGTCTAGAGTAATGCGGGAACAAGCTTCAGATTCACATTGATTAACATAATAAAATAATCGCTTTTGTACTGGTATCATAATATCTTGATAAAATAGTTGTAAGACAAATATTCAATGTAATTTATATGACAACAAATCATTTTCATCGACATTTTCATCCCATCGCTGGATAATGGCGGCCAATTTGATGGATTGGCACAAAGTGTTTTCTAGTCAAAGATCAAGCAGAGAAAACAATACATCATTGAGCTCTGCGTTTGTCAATCCGTCTGTTTAAATCGTAACTGATAGTTACTTGTGCTTGTTTTATATTTGAAAGAAGAAACTGCACACACTGCTTGATCGTATCAAATAATTGCACATTATTGGATGAACAAGAATGTTGTCAAATATTTGACAGTTTTAAATCGTGATAAACATGGTGCAGTTTTATTTAATTCACAAAGCAATTTATGAAAGTTAATTGCATCTAAGTAAAATAAAAGCAAATCGAAATCTTCTGAATTTTCGTTAGGGCGTTTGTATTTGTTTAACATAATTTTAGAATCAAGTCGGAAATGTGCAAATATATGATCTATATTAGATTGTTGTGTTAGAGACTACAATTGCAAATTCGAACCCCACTCAGGCGAGGTGTACTCGATACAACATTATGTGATCAAGTTTGTCAGTTTGTGACAGGTCGGAGTTTTTCTCCGGGTACACCGGTTTCCTCCAACAATAAAACTGACCGCCCATATATAACTGAAATATTGTTGAAAGTGGCGTTAAACACCATAATCCATAAACCAACTACCATACAATAGAAGTATTTGTTTGTAAATCTGTAGAGCTGATCTGTTGTTAAGTCATAAACTTGGATTTTTAGGACTCAATAATGTACACTATCTTGAGATACCTCAAATCAGCGAACACATAAACAAATTAGTAAAGCAAAAGATATTGCGTTGGAAATCCAGCTTCTAGCTTAGAACAGTTATTTACAGCAGTTAAAAAATGAGATCTGTACCTCTTCCCTCTGATAATTGGATGTCCAACGATAATACATACAGATATAAACAAATAATTTAAAACCCTGCGCATATTCACTTACACTTACAAGACCACAAAAACAACACAAATATTAACCATATCTATTAGTCTTGATTTTATAGAACATACTACTAAAGTTTTTTAACTAATGTTTTCATGATGTACGTTTACAAGGGCGTTCATATGACAAAGACAAAATCTCCGCTAAACTCTTAACCTCAAAGTTATTATAGAGACAACAATATGTTCCATCCCCGGTGATCGCGATTTCTAGGCCACCAGATTCGATTGCATTATCATAAAACATGTTTCGTGATCGCGATTTCTAGGCCACCAGATTCGATTGCATTATCATAAAACATGTTTCGTGATCGCGATTTCTAAGCCACCAGATTCGATTGCATGATCATAAAACATGTTTCGTGATCGCGATTTCTAAGCCACCAGATTCGATTGCATGATCATAAAACACGCTTCGTACATAACAAATTTAAGCAATATATCTGATTACGTTTGATCTGTGTTTTTGCTCGTGTATTTATTATGAAAGTCACAGAAATCATATATCCTTATGAACTACCAGTGTAGCGATAAATCTATCAAGTTAAATCAGTGATAATGCCGCTTATCTTCTAGTGATAATTAAAACAGCTACAGGCACTTACAATTTAATATCCCTTCAAGAGGACGCACGTGTTTTTTGTTATGCACGTAGGTGCCATATCAATCAATGAACACGAGCATAAATAAATGATGTGATGATTGACGCGTAAATGATCTCTCTTCTTCCGTCAATAAACACTGTGTGCGTTGCTGGGCAGTGAAACGAATGTGTAAAAAATGTAGTAGTTTTACGAGTAGATATTCAGCTTCAAAAGCGTTGTTCAGCAGTGAAATTGAAACATCGTGCTGAAATAAAATAATTTTCAAAGGCGTAGGAACGGGGTAGGGCGGGGTCTGTCAAAAATGGTAAAAATGTTTTAAGGAAAAGCTGATTTTTTAGCGTGGAATCTAAAAAAATGAAAATATCAAATTAACCTAGTGACGATATGCTTTGAAAAACAAAGAGCATTTTGTTTGCTTGACAGTTTTGTAATCATGCGGCACCTTACCTCCCACAGTCCGGTCTACTCCTATATACACCACTCATTTTATGAGTAGAAATCCATCTTTATAATAATGGCTCCTGAAATGTTGTCATTTATTTTTTTTTTTCATATTGAAACTGTAACTTAAGCCCTGGCGTCAATCGATAAATGTCACTTGAAGAGAAAAAAAAATGAAAGTATTGAGCTAATTAAAAAATACATCTTTGTCCAGATATTAATCCCGCAATCTTTGATTAGATTATAATAGCTTTTTAATATCTGAATCATTACAAGTTAATTTGGATAAAAATGTTAAAAAAAGCCGGAAAAATAAAATTCGTCTGGAATAATTTCCCTATAAAATGAGATTAATTTGATTTTTTTTACTTTCATCAATTGTTAATAGAACGATATTCATGCCCCAGTATTGAATGTTATTAAATTTCAGATGATTTTTTTCCCTTCAAAATAGCGATGTTTAGTTAAATTAATCAAACCCAATCTCCGCTTTAATTAGTAAGAAAGGATATACATGTAGATATAAATGAACACGTGAGACAATCAAACATTACACTTAGACACCAATTAAGGTAGTACCATACACTTCAAGTAAAATTTGATCTGCTCGTCTAATTTTCTTACTTTTTTGGTAGTGTGTTTAAATATATCCACTGTAATAAAATAAATATCAAATTTTTAGCAAATTCCAACCAACAGACTCAGAGCTATAAATTCACTAGCCACATAGCAGCTTTTCTCGCTGTGGTTTAGATCACCGAGATGCTTGAAATCTGCATACAAACATCATATGATCAAAACGTTCAACTGATTTTAAAGAGTTATCTCCCTGTAGTGTATGGTACCCTCTTAATGTAAAGGAATGGTGATATTATTGCTGTTCTACATCTCATAGTCACGGTAGGGTCTTCAATAATGAGCATGACTCATACCATAGAATAAGTGTGAAAAGGCCCATAGCCAGCAGTTGAGTGGTACTATTTACTGTTTACGATACACGCAACATCTGGGCTTCAAGCATGCATGACCTTTTTATTTCATACTCTGATTTAAAGTGATAGGTACACTGTAGAGATATATGTTAACGAGTGAGTGAGTGAGTGAGTGAGTGAGTGAGTGAGTGAGTGAGTGAGTGAGTGAGTGAGTGAGTGAGTGAGTGAGTGAGTGAGTG
>MJUT01035632.1:246036-288768 GCA_002080005.1 Gigantidas platifrons
GATTGGCCAATGTACTTAATTGTGTTGTATATGATTGGACGGTCAACGATGAATGAAAAGTTCACCTGACATGGCTCCTAACGAGATATTGTTAAATGTTATTATCTGATGTTCTCGTGGCAAGTAGAATTTTGATTGGCTAACAATGTACTTCTAAGGATTCATGGAAGGCAGAAACTTCTTTGAAGAAATGCGGTGACAGAAAATCATTAATCTGGCTCTGTCTCCAAAAGGTTAGGGTTATAAAGTAAAGTAATGAATCAAACATCTTAGGTTAGGGTTATAAAGTAAAGTAATGAAACGAACATCTAATTTTAATTAAGTTTCTTCAAAAGACTACGATTGCTATTTATACTCTACAATGCTGTTGTTGTAATCTGACCTTTTAATCGTTTGAGACTTTTGTTGTGCCGTCACCTCGGTTCCCTTTATAATTTTATTTATAGGACCTAGATTGCTATTACCGTCAAACATTGTACATCATTCTGTATACGAATGCTGAGATCAAACCATCTCTTTATCTTCAAATAACAATCAATACCTGCCGTACCATGTTACACCAGTATTAAAGTTAAAAAAAACGTCAATAAAATAAAAGAATAGGAGCAACTTAAATGTGTTACGTAATTGATTCCTACTCGGATCTACGATGTAGTCAAATCTACACACGCGGTCACCTCTATTAAGTAGTCACATACATTAAACGGTAAGATTCTCTTGTCCTGTCACAGAAAGTTTATATGAATTGAACCTATTTTTAGCAGTAAGACGTCGCTTCAAGCAGTTCCAAATATATGATTTTATAAATAGTTGTTGAAGATATTGTCTTTATAACATTCCATAGCGCAATATCATAATTAAACAAGGTTGCTGTCACTGCTGGCAAGATTATTAAATAAAAAAAAAGGAATATTGATTTTTAAGAATAGAAATAATTTCCTCAAGCTTTTATAACCACTTTGTTTTAATTGTTACTTGTTATTGTTTTTATTTTATTTATTTATTTATTCATTTATTTTTATTTAGGTCACGATTTTTCAAACGTACAAAGCATATGTATTGCGAACGTTTGTAAATATGGCGGGAACAAGTTTCCTTTCGATCAAATGATGATGATGATGCCATATTTGTACAAAATCAACACACTTGACTTATTTTCTCTTGCATGACTTATCACTGGATTTTGCCAAAGCTTGACAATACATTTGTCACCATTGGAGCAGGAATGCCTATTCTTTCGGAACACCGGATTTCACCATTGTTTTTAGTGATGTTCGGTTCGTTCAATATTAGTTTTCCATGCAATGTGTGTAGACCAATGGTTTACTTTGATGTCATTTTTTATTATGGCCATAGAATCGATCTACAGTTTCTACTTACACCTTTGGTATCGACAAACGTTTCTTGTAGTATGTTGTCACCGAAGAAACAGTCAGCCCTATCGATAAATATGATCGGACTTGGTACCAGCAATTACTCGTTGAGCTAACTCCTTAATTATCCGTGTGGAGAAGAAGCAACTATCAATTTGATATTCTTTGGCTTCACTGGACTGAGAATAGAACACAAGATATTAAGAACATAATAGCCATTACGCTATTGGGGTGATTTAAAGGGCTTCATTTGTTCTAAATCTATTAAAGAGCTAGAACGATAACTGTGTCGCTAACGATGCTAGCATAGAATATCAAAGTATGAAGGGAAACGTCTGTAGAAGGAAGATCCAGATAAAACACAACTGCACAAACATAAAGGTAAAACCACATTAGAACAAATAAAAGCTTAGTCAACACGATATCGAAAAAAAAAATGAAAAAAATTAAAAAACAGGATGTGTGGACAGGTGTCCCCGAATGGTTAATGTAATTCTTTTCTATTTTAACATACTTAAATTAAATTAACCCTTCCGTGACCCATCATCTACCAGGAAGGGTTACTTTGTCCTGTCTCAATTGCAGCCCTGTCGTGGAGTCTTAATTGTCAAAACCAGTGAACCAATCAGAATCATATCAAAAGGAAACATATCTGTAATCAATTAAAACATTGGAATGTCATATATTTAAACCAACGCATGCTGACAGCCATAAAATAAGGTAATGATCTAGTCTAAGGTTTCCCGTACCCCCGGTGTATTAACTTGCACGACAATATCCATTTTCCATGCAAAGGATTATGCATATTAAAAAGTTTGAAGATACCAAAGCGGTGATCAGAAGCCGTAAATTTGACGAAAGACAGACAATATAATGACCAAAAGAAAAGGGACAACCCCTCCCATTGGTTCACTACACGAGATATATATGACAGGCATAAAGGGGAGGAGCCTATTTTTCGACTTGTGACAGAGGAAATATCTTATGAATTAGAATGCAAATTTCATAATCAAGGGAGGCAAAAATGGGGTTTCTCATGAAAGGAACATTTACTATTGTAAAATCAAAGTAATCACAATTTATCATAATTCTTTGAACTCAAAATATCCTCTTTGTCACCATCTAGGGTTAATAAGAATAATTACGAGTTCAATTATACTTTTTTGTGTTAAGTGTTTATTAAAACTGGGTCTATAAGAGATAAAACATCGTTATCATCTGAAGGTGAAATTAAAGCTGAATGTCTTCTGTTCTTATCGTTTAGAATGTATTGATTAACAGTGCTTGCTAAATAAACAAACACCTATTTACGGGGCGATAACCTTATGCAATTAACACGTAATGCAGAATCTTTTTCAAGCTGTCTTGTGTGATTATGCTGATCAAATACATCTTGAAATTCTAATGTTTTAAATGGTTTTTAGCTACAGTAATTCAGGTTTTATATATTTATTTTATCTTCTGTATTATGTTCTCAAGGCATTTCGTAAAGTAGAATGCTTTGTAAAATGAGTTTGAAGATACCTAAGGGATATTCAGAATCCGTATATCGAAGAAGAACAGACAACACAATATCCAAAAGAAAAAGTACAAAAGGACAAACAACGATCTACAAATCATACATATAACACTAAAGATCGAGTAACACAAACTCCACTAAAATCCGGGGGTGAACTCAGGTGATCCGGAAGGGATGAAATAAGAATTCGTTCATTGAAACAAATTACAATGTTATAAAATATTTTGCTACTACTTCGATAAAAAACACAGGCAAACATGTACTTCTGCTGGTGGACTATTAATCCCCGAGGGAAACAACCGCTAAATAGTCAGTGTTTCGGCATTGATATGGTTTATCAGATATAGTTATTGTTGAAATTTACAGTTCCTAATTAATGCATATATTATTAAAATATGGTTCTCCTAACACAGGCATAAATGACCTGATTCGATTTTTGCTATGTTGTTTACGCTTTTTTGTTGGTTTGCTTTCTATCTATTCACTATGCGAGTACCTGATGTATGCTGTTCGAGAAACGCCTCGTGCGCACTAATTTAGATTTCTACGTTTTTATCGCATATTGTATTTTTGTCTAAATTTCTTTATGTGAATCTAACGTCTGCTTTAAAACGCTATGTATGGTATTACTAATTGCAGCTTGCATACTATTTATCATCTTGCTGGACGATGTGGCTCCGATCGTGTGGTAAAATGATGTACACCACACAATGCAGTCGGTACGTACATCTATATCACTCCTAGCAGAAAAAATAATGACGATTAAGATGACCAGTACACAGCTTGCATGCTTAGGAATTTCCAAATTTAGAATCTGATGTTGTGTTACAGAAAGTATGTTAAATATTCCTTTGTTTAAAAAATCCGCATTGTCGCCGCTAAATATTCTTATCGTCCTTACCCAACTTTACATACAGTTTGAGTGATCATCAAAATGCGCTACCTCTTGGTAGATTAGAGTAATCTTATTGCATAGTTAGCTATATGCCACGTTATAGCAACTTATAGGTCAACTCCACATATTTACATACAATTAGGGGCCCGGGTGGCTCAATGAGTTAGGTCGTTGGATCTAACAAATCATACAAGCATATCACCAATCCGGCGTGGGTTCGCGCCCAGCTTTGTAAATTAAAAAAAAGGGTGTACTCGACTCGCAGCCGCAAGTGATAAAGTTTACCAGTTGCTTGCCCAGGGTCAGTGGTTCGCTCCGGGTACTCCGGCTTCCTCCACCACTAAAACTGGTCGCCATCATATAGCTGAAATATTGCTGAAAGTGGCGCTAAACACCAAAAAATACCCAAATAAATACATCAATTATACATTTTGTTTTTGTATATTAATACATATTCAACCGGACTTGATAGTGAACAGCTTGTGTGGCCGGAATAGACAGGTGTTCGGTTTATACAGGTTAAATTTAACAAGGATGTCCTATATTAGGACTTTATTTAAAGTTCGGTTTCTACAGGATTCTGTCGGGGGCAGTCAATGGTCGCAATAGCCAGGTTTCCCTGTAGCTGAAAGTTTTCAAACATGACGTTTTACAACAATCAATCAATTAATGATGGATACTAATGAATAAAATATAATACAACATTTACATTTATCTTAACATAATAGGTGAATAGGGAGGGTACTTACAAATGCAACCCTCCTCCTTCGACTCCAGTTTCTAGAGCAGAAGCAGCAGACGAATTCGATGTTAAATGAATGGTATGCTCTAGTCTTTCTCCTATTTCCGACCCTCTCCTCAAACTTTTCCTCCGAATTTGTTGTGCTGAGGTTGATGACGTAATGTCACCGAAAAAACGTACCATGGAAGTCATCCTACGGTAATCATTTCATGAAAATGGCGGGAAATATATTTCGTTTGATGTTGATTTATCCAACATGTTCCTGGATAATATGATTGACAGTATACACAAACACTCATTTGATTCAGATTAATCAGGGTTAATACTCGGTTATTATAATGTCACAATTTGACAAAAATAGTATTAATCGGCATTAGTTACATATCAAAGACTGATATGACACATGTCGGCCTCAAACACCTAAAACATGGGTTGTTTTTAAACTGCGAGTGAATATTATCCAAACTTTAGAAAAAAGTGAAAGCGAACAAATGCTGATAGTTTAGTATTCATACCGACAAAAACAATTTAATCCATCAGTGCACTGAGTTTGAACCAGAATAAACATGTGCATCGTTGTTTTAAGATTGTGCTACACAGATGAACTGGAGCAGAATAGTTTAGTCTTCATACCGAATAAAACAAATTAATCTCTCATTGCACTGGATATAAACTAGAATAAGCATTTGCATCGTTGTTTTAAGATTGTACAACACATATGGAATGGAGCAGAAACATATTAAATCCAGCAAATCCTCGTATCAATTAGCAACTTTTGCAGAAAACTATTATTACACGTATTGAAAGGGTCTTTCTGCAGCTAAACTAATTAACACTGTCAGCCATATTTACTGATTACGACAATCTACCGTAAAACAATCGTTATTCCTGAACTTAAATCCAGACGCTAATTACCAACTCTTTAACATTTTTTTTTACTCTTTAAACACAAGTTTTCTAAATAAGGAGAAATGTAATTATTGCTATCACTATAATAGGAAGCAGGCAATTCTAAACAGTATGTCATAATACCAAAAAAGAAAACGAGAAATAGCTAAAACAATCAAGTACATATTTGATGAAGAAGTTTATTAATAATCTATAAGCTATTTTCTAAAGGTAAGAAATGCAAAGAAACGCAATAAACTGAGAGAGAAATAACATATATCTCTAAATCTGTCTTCGAAGTTTCTATAGATTTGTGTTAGAGATAATGTCAAAAGCATTCATTGTTAACCAATAAAAAGGTAAACAAGTTTAACGATTTTCCAGATCAAAGCGCGAGTGTACATCGGAATTAACGTTAGATATTGGTATGACATAATGAAACATATGGGGGGCTCAGCAGAGGTTATCAGCAAAGACTAAAAAGAACAAAAAAAGGTTTCTTTGTCATATAAGGGAATCTTAGGGTTCCATATAGGACATCAGCACAATTAAAAAAAAGTAATTTGATCATTTCAAAGTTAAATGCGGTAGTTCAATATATTATTATACATTATTTGATAAATGAAATGATAATTCTGTAAAGCAAATCCGTGGAAGATCAATACTACTTCTTTTTAGATTGCATGATAATATGAAATACCACTTTTACTTTCACACTAAGAAAGAGTTAAATGTCGAGGATCTTTTCCAAACAGATTGGAAAGTAAAACAATTTAGAAGCCCTTATGAGTAACAAAACCTGATATGATATTTTCCCTGGTCAAATGAGTTATGTAAACCACAGGGGCCCCTATGTATCTCCCCTGGGCTACATAGGGTAATTATATAGCAGAGCTTTTGAATAAAATGATCTGAAATTAAAAAAAACAAAAACAAAAAAAACAAAACAAAACAAAAAAAACCTGATATGTCTGAGAGAGAGGAACCGTAGCTTTAATAATGATTAAAGTACACCATTGGTTTCATGCTATGCCTTTCGACGGCCAATTGTAATATGTAGGTCATATGATTGCTTAGGCCAACAAGCATGCTCCACAACAAGTTATTGTCTTACACATCTGACTAGCTGACTCACACCTAATTTAATGAAAGTGACTATTCTAAGCCAGGAGTGTGAGCGATTATGTGAATCTATGTTAGGGCATCAATTTTGACTTTTTTTTAATATCATATTCTCATTTTGGGATTTTGTAGCTGTTCCATGGTATTGTTGTTCGACCACAGTGTACCAAACTACGAAGAATAACAAAAAGTACCCAAATCTGAGCATGAACAAAGCGTATCAAATAAGGGTAATAACAAAATTATCGAACACAGAGCAATCTTCCAAAGGGAAAGGCAAAGCAAAACTCGTAAGTCAACAAACAGACAAAATCAGTCAACAACCGAAAAACTGGGAAAACCGCAATGGCCCTGACTTGGTACAGATATTTCCAAAGAAATGGTGGGTTAAATCAAATTTTACGCCGCCAAACCTCCCGCTTCCATTACGGTTAAAAGGTTCTGGTTGTCACTATAACAGCATTGTTAACAATACTGGGACAAACTAGGTATAATATTAGTCAACGCAGTATTTTATGAAAATCCATCGTTTATTATCGTCTCTGCGAATTCCGACAAAATTTCTTAGTAAGAAAAGTTTGAAGAAACTAAAAGGGGTAATCAGAAGTCGTAAAAAAGAAGAACATATTACTATCGATTCTTGTATCGTCTAGTGTTCATTTATAATATTACACAATAACATCTTGTTTTTTTGAAGTGTTGATTCATGTGTCTGAAAACATCATCAATCAAATTCGATGGAAATAACCGAAATATATGGAGGTCATCATACAAATACACTGACAGTTACATTCCGGTCAACTGTAAACAAGCGTTCTATTGAAGCGGACATGATCCTATTCAGTCACGCGTTTAATAATTGATAAGTATATAGTTCATTACACGTGGGCTTTGTGTAGTTCCTACGATTACAAGTCAAATTATTCTATTCTAGAAAAAACAATAATTGAACAATATTAAATTTACAATATTCATGAATTTTGTGTCCAGTATTGAACGTTCATGAAGAAGCACGTTCCGTAATTGATATTGGTGGTATCGTTTTTTGATTTAAAAGTCGACATTTTTTTCTTCTTCTCCTTTTGTAATTGTGTGTGTGCCCCAAATAGGACACTTATATTAGTAAAATAAAAGGGGACAACGAAACACAAGACGGTACGAACAGTCACAAAATTCAATCGACAAAACGTAGGAGCAGAAGAAAATTCAATACCTCAACCCACATATATACATGACCGCTCACTTTCCGGACTTGACACAGGCACTTCAATTTAAGGTGGCGGTGCTAAGGTTATTTTGTACACCCAAGTAAATTGCATCATAATATGTCAATTAGTCTCCTTACCCTTCGGAAGCACCTGAGTTTACACACGGTTTATGGTGGGGTTCGTGTTACTCGATCTTTGGTTTTATGTGTATGTTTTATAGATCGTTATTTGTCCATTTGTTCTTTTTTCGTTTGGCCATTGTGTTGCCTGTCCTTCGAATTACGTATTCTGATTACCCTTTGATGTCATCAAACTCTTTTTATTAAAGTCGGTATGGCAAAACAACACAAGCTCTATCAAGCTTTGGATCGACATAATTGGACGATAAATGGAAAATTCAGAAGTTGTTACAACACTATAAATATTTGTACAAATTAGGGGGAAAATATTCAGTTTTTTCATTTTATTTTGCATGGAAAACGACTTTTTCATCCGCATAAAAGGGAAGTAACTCCTACAACAACGCATAATTTTAGATTTGATTGATTTGATTTTTGGTGTTTTGACGCCACTTTTAACAATATTTCAGCTATATCATGACGACCAGTTTTAGTGGTGGAGGAAGCCGGAGAGAACCACCGACCATGCAACTGGTTAACTTTATCACTTACGGCTGCGAGTCGAGTGCACCCTTTTTTGTAATTTACAAAGACGGGCGCGAACCCACGCCGTATTGGTGATAGGTTTGTATGAGTTGCTAGATCCAACGACCTAACTCATATGAGCCACCCGGGCCCCTCATAATTTTAGAATGTGTTTATTTAGAAATTAAGTATTCAAGCTCAATTTAACTCATTAATTAACATGTGTATTTAATCTTTAGTTGAGCAACAAAAACAGATTTTTACCAGAACTAAATAGTTGTTCACGAACAAAGGTCCGTAGTGAATATTTGCATATTAGCATTATAGTTACTATTGAGTAGAATTATAACGTTGTATCCTTTCGTTTATTGAATTTGTCAATATGAAATATGGAAAGCTAAAGGAAATATGCTGAGTCAATGAAAGAGTTATATGACAATTAATCAATAAACATGCTTTAAACGGACATAATTTTTGCTATTATGCAATATGTAAATCAATTTAAATCTGAATTTCTTATTCATAATGTCATATTTAACAAACAACCGCACAGCGATAACCAAACAAAAGGTAACAATTTACAGAAATGTGATGGAATTTACGCGAGAATGAAACGCTAACCCGAACTTGACCTGGTTTTACAAATAATTTCACTGCTACACCACACATCCGGGGGAAACAATAAAGAGATTAAAGATTTTTTATTAATTATTTGTATAATTTCTCCTCGTTTATGTTTTAGTGAACTTTTGCATGGAGTGATATTGGAATTGATAGCAATGTTCCATTGAAAACTGGAAAAAAAATGTGCCATATTCTAAATACATGTATGTGGAATACACCATTTTTCTAGATTATGGTTACAAATTGGACCGTGATTATCTAATAAATCATATATAGACAGTAGCCCCTTCGAGAATTTGGTAATATATTAAAAAAACATAATCACAAATATAAGCTTGAAATATTGTTAATTAAGGTGGTACCTTTTTTTTACACTTCAGGTAAAATTTGATCTGCTCGTTTAATTTTCTTATTTTTTTGGCAGTGTGTTTGAATATATCCACTGTAATAAATATCAAAATTTTAAATAAATTCCAACCAACAGACTCAGAGCTATAAATTCAATAGCCACATAGCAGCTTTTCTCTCTGTGGTTTTGATCACCGAGATGCTTGAAATCTGCATACACACATCATATGACCAACACGTTCAACTGATTTTAAAGAGGTATCTCCCTGTGGTGTTAGGTACCACCTTCATTGGAGTAATTTTCAGCATTTTTGTTTTAGCTAGATTATGACTACCAGACATACTGTGGGAGAAAAGTCCAGGCAGATACCCGACAGAATCCTGGAAATCTTAACAGGAAAGGTAATAAATACTTGCGTAGAAATCGAATATATTGACTTCTTTCTTAAATAACTGCCATCAAGAATCCCAATACATAAAATATAGGAAGCCAAATGATTTGTCCTTGAGAACAAGAAACCCAGGGGCCCCCAACAGGCCCCCTATGCCTGAGACTGATTCATCTCAGCTTTATTACAATATTTAATTACATTACTAAGGAATTATAAATTCCAATGATAAACGTATTTTACAAACCAAGTCAGCGTCGAAACACTGACCACTGGCTGGGTCATGTCCTTAGGGAATAAGACTCCATCTGCAGTGGTATCGACCGCAATGATTGTTGTAGGCATGCTAATATCCGTGGACGAACACGATCATGTCCTCAGGGAATGATGCCCTCAGGGATTAAGAGTCCACCTGCAGTGGTATCGACCGCAATGATTGTTGTAGATACGCTAATATCCGTGGACGAACACGATCATGACCTCAGGGACTAAGAGTCCACCTGAAGTGGTATCGACCCCAATGATTGTTGTAGATACGCTAATATCCGTGGACGGACACGATCATGTCCTCAGGGACTAAGAGTCCACCTGAAGTGATATCGACCCCAATGATTGTTGTAGATACGCTAATATCCGTGGACGAACACGATCATGACCTCAGGGACTAAGAGTCCACCTGAAGTGGTATCAACCCCAATGATTGTTGTAGGTACGCTAATATCCGTGGACGACGTACACGATCATGTCCTCAGGGACTAAGAGTCCATCTGCAGTGGTATCGACCCCAATAATTGTTGTAGCCATGCTAATATCCGTGGACGAACACGATCATGTCCTCAGGGACTAAGAGTCCACTTGCAGTAGTATCGACCACAAAGATTGTTGTAGATACGCTAATATCCGTGGACGAACACGATCGTGTCCTCAGGGACTAAGAGTCCACCTGCAGTGGTATCGACCCCAATGATTGTTGTAGATATGCTAATATCCGGGGACGAACACGACATGTACTCATGGACTAAGAGTCTACCTGCAGTGGTATCGACCCCAATGATTGTTGTAGATACGCTAATATCCGTGGACGACGTACACGATCATGTCCTCAGGGACTAAGAGTCCATCTGCAGTGGTATCGACCCCAATAATTGTTGTAGACATGCTAATATCCGTGGACGAACACGATCATGTCCTCAGGGACTAAGAGTCCACTTGCAGTGGTATCGACCACAAAGATTGTTGTAGATACTCTAATATCCGTGGACGAACACGATCGTGTCCTCAGGGACTAAGAGTCCACCTGCAGTGGTATCGACCCCAATGATTGTTGTAGATATGCTAATATCCGGGGACGAACACGACATGTACTCATGGACTAAGAGTCTACCTGCAGTGGTATCGACCCCAATGATTGTTGTCGATACGCTAATATCCGTGGACGACGTACACGATCATGTCCTCAGGGACTAAGAGTCCATCTGCAGTGGTATCGACCCCAATAATTGTTGCAGACATGCTAATATCCGTGGACGAACACGATCATGTCCTCAGGGACTAAGAGTCCACTTGCAGTGGTATCGACCACAATGATTGTTGTAGATACGCTAATATCCGTGGACGAACACGGTCGTGTCCTCAGGGACTAAGAGTCCACCTGCAGTGGTATCGACCCCAATGATTGTTGTAGATATGCTAATATCCGGGAACGAACACGACATGTACTCATGGACTAAGAGTCCACCTGCTGTGGTATCGACCACAATGATTGTTGTAGATACGCTAATATCCGTGGACGAACGCACGTCAGTTGTGTTAAGCTAGAGGTCAGAGGTCAATGACCTTAAATACTCGACCACTCAGACGAAATTAAATAATGTATAAACCATCTTTTGAACTCGAAGTGATGTAACTATAGAAAAAAGACAAACGAAGGTTAAATAGTTTTTATGAATAATTTATATAAAATGTGTGCATAGAACGGAAATGACGTCTTTAATGAAGAAAATCACAAAAACGTTTTAATTGCATTTTCTGTAAGATGAAACCAAATTGCTCAGTTGTTTCTTTCTCTTGTTAATTTCCTTAATGGACTTTTATATTGTCCTTTCATTTCTTCTTCTTTGTGTAAGTGAAGAAATTCAATCCAACTGAATGTAGATTGAAAGTTATCACTGAACCGATGGTTGTTAAAACGATTGTATTTCAGGATTTAAAGCTCTTTATTAACCATGATATATTATCATAGCGTATACTGTTCGTATTGATTATGGTGCAAGTAATAATTATGATGAATCTCAGTGTCATAGAGAAAAACATGTATTAATTTATAATATTTAATAACTAGAGCAAGCTTAACTGCTTTAATTCCATAGAAACAAACAATGTATTTACCAAGAATGGATTTTTCTCAACTTTTATAAAGAAACGAATCAATATATAAGAATATTTCAACTCGTTTGTGGTTTTTTTATTCACTTTGGTCTGTAACTATACATTTTTTATGATCAATAATCTTATTATGAGACAAGATAAAAGTTTTATTATTGATAACAAGAAAATACAATCAGTTAAGAAAAGAAAAAGCACCAATAAAACAGCATTAAGGAAGAGAACAGACAAACATCAACTGCTATGGAAAAGATCAGTTAACTTTAGAAAGGGACATTTGGCTAGTATTTACCCTAGAGCCATAATATTTGTTTCTTTTTTGACATGCCAAACCAGCATTTAAAAAAATATATAAAATTGTCTCGTTGCAATCTTTTGGCGACATATTTTTTTCGATGACGTGTCGTCAACATTATTATACGAAAAATCTATTTGTGTTGTTCAAATCAAGCATCCAAGAGGGGGAACATAACATATGCCACGACATAAAATTAAGACAATAAATATTACGTATGTAAAGAACATAATAAACCGTGGCCTATGACTTTTCTACAAACGTATAAGGGGCCCGTTTGCCTCAATGAGTTAGGTCGTTGGATCGAACAACTCATATAAGCCTATGGCCATTACGGCATAGGTTCGCGCCCGGCTTTGTAATTACAAAAAATGGTGCACTCGACTCGCAGCCGCAATTGATAAAGTTTATCAGTTGATTGCCCATGGTCGGTGGTTCTCTCCGGATACTCCGGCTTCCTCCACCACTGAAACTGGTTGCCATGATATAGCTGAAATATTGTTGAAAGTGGCGTTAAAACACCAAAAAATCAAATCAAATCAACTTTCATCAGGTACGCTAATAATCACAAGATTGGAAAGCCAAATAATTTAAACGCCCTTAGTAGCAAGTGAACCAAAGGAATTGAACATGATCGCTGAAATTGTTACCTATGCCAGAGGGGATGAATCGTAGTTTTCATCAAGCATACATTTTGTAAGGTCTAAAAATCTTGGGACATGAAATACATGTGCATTCTAACATTTAACAAGAACATCTATACCCTGTCTAGACCTATCAAAGCTAGAGCCAACATACGAATTTAATGCTCAGTGAATACGTTTACTTTTTTGTTTGGACGTTTTGAACACAATGCAATATACAATACACATGTCTTCAGAGACTATCACTCAGTGGAGAGCTAAGCATTGTCTCTAAGCACAAGTGGTATATTAACACAGGTAAAATGTATATGGACGATTCAAGGTGGCGATTAGATGAAACATATTTTATTGGTAAATATTATAAATATGGATTATATCAATTTACAAGGGTCTTCTTCACTGGCCATTGATCAAGGCGGTGTTTTAACACAAGGTTTCACTTAATACAAGTGGTCTTTCTAAAACGATTGACTGTATATGAAGGGAAGCGTTTATTATATGAAACTTTTGCGTAGTTTTATGGATTATTAGCAGTTCATTATAAACTATTATTCTATATAGAAATCTCGTGCTGAAATGATCAACAAATTTAGTAGAGCAGTCAATTATTTTATTATTTTTTTCGTCGTTCATTATTGACGCTCCGAAAATTACAGAATCAAAACAACAATTTAATCTATGTTAAGATAAGTCTAATGTACCATTAATATGCGCTTAAAACGTAAATAAAATATGCTAGACAAATTAAAACACAAAAGAATCAAAATATGTCAAACTAAATTAGCCTAGGAACGATACAGACAATAGTTTGTCAGCTTTAACGACTATGGATTCAGGAAAAGTTTCTACGAAATACTTGGAGATACCATAGTGAGACTCAAAAGCCGTAAATCAAAGAAGAACGGAAAATAAAATGGCGAAAGGTAAGGACCAAACTACAAACAATGATATACAAAATACTGCTAATGATTGAGCAACACGAACCACACAACAACACCTTTCATGTCAATCAAGATGACCGGTTCGTCTTTACCTTCACTTGTTTGTAGGGGGTCTTATTTACGTTCTTTGAGTTTGTTTTCCCATAGTGGTGTCCAACACATATTATGTTATATTGTTTCGCATTACTTGTCTTTGTCTTGAGTACCCAATATTTCCAGTTTCTCTGGATTTTCCATTCTTAACTGCCCCCTTTTCTCTCATGTTTATTTATCTACTGTCCAATAGTACAGAGGTGTCCGCGTAATGTTACAAGTATTGCCATGTTATTTGTCATTATCATCACTGGTGTAGCAATATATAAAACGTTTCCGACGAGTCTTTCAAGAACGTTGAACTTGCGATCGCTTCAAGATATACACTTCTGTATTAATACTGTTCAGTATCTAATTTAAAGTTTTATGTCAAGATATAACACTAAAACACATATCATAATTTCAATATAGTATTAATTTTGATAAAGACGCATAGTATAGAAGTAAAATATATGATTCTTCTGCGACTGTTGTACGAAATATAATCAGTGATGGTCGATTATTTGAGAAGAGACATTCCACCCCTGATTCTCATATTCTTTCGTCATAAACATGATAAACCTCATGTATGGCTTGAAATATACAGGCCTTACGGTGAAGAAGAGTTTGATGATATCAAAGTGGTAATCAGAATCCGTATATGGAAGAAGAATAGACAATTCAATGGCCAAAAGAAAAAAAGACAAAATGACAAACAACGATCTACAAAACACTGCACAAAAAAATTAAAGATCGAGCAACACGACCCTTCTGGAAATTGTCCCGTCCTGCATTCTATACCACGACTAATTATTATAATATAGAAAACTAACGATCGCGCAATAGGAATCCTGCTGATATTATCCAACATCGCATTCTAGACCATGACTAATTATTGTAATATCATATGACTGTATCGTGGATCGAGTATCACGATGTGTAACTGAAATATACTAAAAATACGCCTGACAAGACACTTTGTAGACGTTCGTATCATATTTTCCTTCCTGACATTTCCATTCCCAATCATGTCATGTCAATTTGATACGAATAAAAATAGAGTACGCTACAAAGCCTATCAGTGACTGCTAGATGTACATAACTAACACTATAAAATAACAGTACGTTATACGATCATCTCAATGTCAATGTCTAGTGGAACAATCTGATGGGTAATAGAATCTTACATCATGTTTCTTTAGTAATTAACTTCTTAGACAGTGGCTTTGTCACAGAAGACACAATCCTATTACTTTTAGTGTCGTTTGTAAGCTAACTGACATTTGATAGTCAGGAATCAAGACAGAATCATGATGATGCCATACTGTGTTCTTACTGATTGGGGGAAAATCATTAGTCTGTTTTATTTGACTTTAATATTTTTCGATTAGACTTTGGATCTGCTCGGGCAGTGCAATATTATTTGTTCATGTATTTTTCATGAGCACTTTTGTGAAATAAAAGTTTTACAAAACAAAACAAATTTGACAATGCTATAAAGTAGCCGAACGTTTAATTGAATATACAATTAAGGGTAATAACAAAATTACCGAACACCGAACAATCTTCCAAAGGGAAAGTCAAAACTCATAAATCAACAAACAGACAAAATCAGTCAACAACCGGAGAACTGGGAAAACCGCAATGGCCCTGACTTAGTACAGGCATTTCTAAAGAAATGGTGGGTTGAATAAGATTTTACGGCGCCAAAACTCCGGCTTTCATTACGGTTCAAAGGTTCCGGTTGTCACTATATACGAATATATCTTGCCATGCTTAATTATTTATGAGTGGGCAAGGTGATTGTTTGTTCCAGTCCCAACGATTCTCGGTTTCAACCGTTTTTGCACCTTATTTCACCTGGGTTCACCCCCGGTTGTTGATTGGTCCGTGTTGCTCATCTTTTCAGTTTCCTGTGTTGTGTGTTTCACTATTTTATGTTTGCCTTAGTTCTATGTATTGTATATACAAGGATTCGAGTTTCTCTCGATTGTCCATTCTTTATTGCCCGTTCGGCTTTCTCTAGCATTTATTCCATGCAATGTTCCAATGTTTCTGGTTCTCTGTCCCTATATCTTATATTCAATGTTTCGATTTTTACTATTAATTTTATGATTGATTCCCAGTTACCACCAACCCGACACTGGTTCACGTCTGTTGATTCTCGGGCCTGGATCCCCTCCCTTGACTGTCGGTTCCTCGACCCCTTTCCCCAATTGACATCTTCTGTTTTATATATTAAAATTCACCAACGTCAATCGATGATGTTACAGTTAAATGTACTCTTAGACAAATTTCAACGAATACTAAAAAAATACAGTCCTACATTGACGTCAGGCGGGAAAACGTAATAATGTTATCCAGGGCACTGCAGTTTTTAATTAGTGGAATCACAGTTCCTGATAAGCATTCTCCCCGGAAATGTAATCATACGTATGTTCCATTATATTGTATACATGTTCCATATAATTCGAAAGACGAGAACAGAGAACAATTCTAGGAGGATTTATATATCAGAATCTAAAAATTCAATGATCAAACATGGTCAAACGGTAGAATGGAAGTTTTTCTCAATATTTTGTACGATTATAGATTATGAAATGATGTTTTGATAAAACTAACATTTACACAAGATATTAAGGATCTCTTTATACAAATAGTCCATTAAATGAAGAATGCATCGATTATGCAGACCATATTTTTAAGCTGAAGCTTAGGCGTATTTGTCCTCTAAGGGGTCGACGGATTTCAGAAAAAAAGGATCAACACAGGTTTCAGTAAAACAAAAAGAAGACAAACAAATGTTGTCAATTGCGCGAAAAAAAACCTGTAACACAAGATTCCCTCAGAAAATGCATCTGATATATATATACATTGTGTAATAAGAATAACAAATAAAACAAATCGTCCTAAAAAGATTTGGTAAAGTTCAAATTGTTTGATAATTTTGCAGATCATCCTTTAAAATGATTTCAAAAATAGGCGAATGAGCGAGTCAATGTCTTTGAACGCCATATTTTCTCAGCTAAATTCATTGCCAGAACATGACACGTTTAAACGACATGATGATGGTATATGCCCATACTAGACCAAAAGAGAAAGTTGGATTTTATTATGCTAGCTACCTGAAGCAAAAAACCATGTCGCTCCACTTGGAAACATTATACCAATTACAAGCCAACCGGTCATTGCTTTTACTCCTTCAGGCTGCATACTTATCAGAAAAGTAATAAATACAAATTTTATAATCTGCCTTGACACGACCCGAGATCGAACCGACTATCTGTACCACTGGAGGCTAACATGCTAACTAGTATACCTCTGAGACGGTCAACAATCAATTAGGATGGTACCATACACTACAGGGAGAGAACTCTTTAAAATCAGTTGAACGTTTTGATCATATGATGTTTGTCTGCAGATTTTAAGCATCTCGGTGATCAAAACCACAGAGAGAAAAGCTGATATGTTGCTAATGAAATCATAGCTCTGAGTCTGTTGGTTGGAATTTGTTAAAATTTTGATATTTATTGCAGTGGATATATTCAAACACACTGCCAAAAAAATAAGAAAATTAAACGAGCAGATCATATTTTACCTGAAGAGCATGGTACCACCTTAAGATTCCGTTTATTATTGGTAGAAGATAAAACATGTCAATTCTCTATGGTGGTAAAATGAGAGGACGGAATTATGATGGCCTGCCTTCAATAAATCGTAAGCTGTAATATGCCCATTCATTACAATGATTGACAAGACAATGACCCTATTGATTACATGTTTTAAAACTGATAGCAGATCTTATTTGCAATGCTAATATGGGAGATAAAAAAGGTTGCTGTCAATAATTGTATATGCAGTAAGGAAATATGCTTTGGTTCTCTATCTTTTCAATATTGATAATAATTGACGCATGTTGCATGTTGAATAATTGGGAACATTTATTTTTTCGTAGTCTTATTATATACAGCCATTGGGTTAAATAAATGTGAGGGGAAAACCAAAGGAGCGATGCAGTTGGACATAAAGACAAAAATAAAACACCAATAATTCCATGTCATAAACAAAACAAAAAAGTTTAAAATATAAAAACATGTTCTATTTGAGTATTTGTGCTACATGTAAAATGACGCAAAATTGTACATTATATACAAAAATGTACTTTAAAATGTTTTTGCAAGTTGAATTTTTAAATCATGAGAGATCAAGTTTTGTGGAACGTCATTATTCAAGACATCTCGATGATCAGATGAAACACCTCTCCTGATTTGAGCCGACCTACAAGTAACTGATCCAAGCTCTAGCCCCCTGTTTCTCTCTCCGTCTTGGTATCGTGCGCCGATCCTGTTTAGTTTTTTTTAACGGATACCAATGCATTCTACAGCTAAAATATTGTTGAAAGTGGTGTAAAATGTTTATAATCCATCGAAGCATGGAATTTAAATTTGATCAAATTCACCGTGCGTTTAAAACATGTTTTTATTTTAAGACATTGATCCCCACACGGACGTTCTACTGACGGATGGGAGATATAATTGATCTATGTCCTAACTTCCTGTTCTAGTCAGGATCGATCTAATAATGTGTTAGATGGAGTGACACGTTGTTTATGGAAGCCATTAGTATTTTGCCACAGTAATCAGAATCTTCACAAATTAACATCCCGCAAAAGAAGTTAGAAGGAATAAAACAAAACGAAGAAGGGTACTTTTTCACCACTCCACACCATATCATGTAACTGATCAAATCTGTGCAATTTTTGTGACGATCTGATAGTGCTTTATCCTTATTTTTATCATCGGTTTAATTGATTTTAGTGAAAATTGTTTTTAATTGTACACATTTTATAGGAAAATGAGAACATTTAAAGTATTCTTATTTCCACTAATAAAACATATAAACCGGGGGCAATATGATAAAATATATCAGCCTTGGGAATACTGATTAGTTAAACAAATGACTATTTTGTAGCCACTTATATCACACGGCAATTTATAATACAATGTAAAATTACTGCCTTGCTAGTTATCAGTTAACTATTTTAATTGGTTAATACTTAAGTAACTTAGATAAGTTATATCAGTTAACGGTTAACTGGGTAATATGATGGGGAAATGACACATTTATCTGACCTGGTGTTAACTGTGAAAAATGACAACAAATTTGTTTCTTGAATCGGATCAATTCAAGCATAAAGATAGACAACACAGCTTTTATTTAGTTGTACAATGGTAATCCGGGGTCTTAAAATCTCCATATGTATGTATATAAACGTATAACTAATACGGCATTGTCACTACTGATAATTATAATCAAAAATGCCTCTTTCTACGATTTTGGTTATCGAGTACTGGAACTGGTCCGACAGTGTGATATTTTTGTTTTCCATTTGATGTATAGATACATTAATATGACTGTTCGTCAATACAAGTCAGTTTATATTCGATTTTAAGTATTTAAAACACACACATGACCGCATCATTCCACTAAGAGGGTGGTTTGGGCCCATAATACAAAATTAGATAACTAATTTAGTGTCCAAAATGTGCTTCAAAAGACTGGAAAGCCTAATAATTAAAAAGGTTTAGGAATGAATTACAAAGGACAGAGTAAGTAACATCGCCTAAGGTCACCTATACATCAGTGAAACAAACTAGTTTAGCATCTCCCATTACTATTGAAGTATCTCTAACAATCCATGAGAGTGAGTTGACAAATATATGTTTACTGGGGGTATCAATTTCTATGGGTTTTTTTTTATTAAATTTTTTGACTGTTCTGACAGTGTGATATTTGTCCGCTTTCATTTTATCGGGAATTATATATTTATTTCATATATTCAAAGGAAATTAAATACATGTCTTTTCACGAAAAGTTTGAAGATACCATAGGGGTAATCAGAAGCCGTCAATGAAAGAAGGACAAACAATACAATGGCTAAAAGTTTGAAGATATCATAGGGGTAATCAGAAGCCGTCAATGAAAGAAGGACAGACAATACAATGGCTAAAAGTTTGAAGATATCATAGGGGTAATCAGAAGCCGTCAATCAAAGAAGGATAAACAATACAATGGCTAAAAGTTTGAAGATATCATAGGGGTAATCAGAAGCCGTCAATCAAAGAAGGATAAACAATACAATGGCTAAAACAAAAAGGGCAAACAATGATCTACAAAGCGCAATACAACTAAAGACCGAACCCCACAAAAAACCGGGAGTGAAATTAGCTGCTCCGGAAAGGTATGTAGACCCTTCACCACGTCAAACACACATATCGTTACTTTCAACGTCAACTTCAATCAGATTACTTAGCAAGCAGACATCTCACTAAGGACTATATCTACACGCGCGCACAGCAGAGCTTCAAAGTTAAAAAGAAACAACATATTTACACTGTACAAGTATATGGAAGTTTAGAATACTCCCTTGACTGCCACATTGAATGCGTTCAAGTCCGGGATGGCTATCACTGTTGTTACAATAAGTAATGAATCAGGAAAGGGCTGGATTATAGTTACAACACACGGAGCATATCCATGGCAGTTTGTAATCCACATATTCCGTGGCGGTAAGCAAGGTCATGGTTCTTCTAGACAGAGTATTAAATCGTCATAATGGATCTTAACGATTTAACGTACATGATCATGTCATAATGACAGGTGTATCATTACGAATGTTTCAGTAGTTCTGTGTTTGTTAAACACCGTTACCACATTGGTTGTCAGCAAGTATGTTTTTGGAAAACGAGAAAAAAAAATGTCAATATATTTGATACAAAAACCCCAGGCATATCTATTTACATCCTAAGGACCTTAATTCATATGCTTTCTGTAGAGTATCTCTCGTTACAAATTGATCCGGTAATTCATCATGATTGACAATAAGGATATGTCTCAATTGACAGTTTATTATAGCTATAATCCCCGGTGTACTCGATATGATATATTACAACCTTATTATGTTCTCGTTTAATAATAGTTCTATTTCCCGTATGAACTCGGGTGATTTTCTGACATTTGTGCTGTTTTCTATCTCTTGTCTTGTCATACGAAATTTTAACTACTTTTTGTTTGACTGATACATTGTATTATACGTTTATTTAATTCATTCGTCAAGCGTTTCCATGAAAATGATTCAATGTTGATGATGAATCACAAAACATTCCTGCACAGGATCAATACAATGCAATATTGTAAACAAGCACAAAAAAGACCCTGATTATAATTTGAATCCAATGATAATTAATGTCAGTAAAACGTTTGAATGTTTCATAAAGGGGGGACGCTTTACGATCAATTTTAAAGTAGATTAGTTCGAAATAGCAGTAACAAAGATTCTCTGATTTGATTGTCACGTTAATACATTGTAAGCTTGAATATAATTGGTTTGAACAGAATGCAATATATTTGTTAAGCTATGTCATGTTTTTGTTGCTGTGAAAAGGTTTATCTAAGCATTCGATGTTGTCCGTCTATTGGAGTTTTTGTTAGGGTCGTGTGGCAGTGCAATCGTGCTTGCTTAATAAATAGCATTGCAAAATACCTGGATAGTAACTGCAATAAAAGTGAAATTAAACATAGTATGCCATTGCAATATATTTGGACAGTAATTGCAATAAAAACAGAGAGAGCTAAAATAATATCCAATTGCAATATGCTCGAACAGGAATTTCAAATAAAAAGAATACACAAAGCTAAAAGATATGTAATTGCAATATACCTGGACAGTAATTGCAATTAAATCAGAGAACGATAAACAAAAATATTCAGTTTCAATTTAGATAATAAATCCGTGCAATGCTAATGTTCAACAAGGAATGCGCAATCCAGAGACAAGTCAACATTGGCAAAAAGACCCAGAACCACTAACAAACAAACAAAACAACACAATACAGAAAACTACAAACAAGATGAGCAACATGAACCTCACTTAAAACCGGGGGTTGTATTTCAAGTATATACAACTGCAAAACATCTTTAAAATTAGATACGATAAAGAACAATGGACATGCACAGAGATAAAGAGAGAAAAAGTAATAATGATACATGACAAAACTGAAATGATTAATAGCAATAAGAACATTACAGAAGGTAAATCATATAACAATTGTGAAACAAAAGTTTAAATCATGATGGTTATTAATTCCACCAATATCAATAACAGGAACAATCAACTCTCATCTGAACAGAACTTGTGTGCATGGAGTAGCACCTTTGGTGACCCCCCCCCCCCCAAATTGTAAATACAGCGATAATTTTAATAGAGAAACAATATGTACGTACTGTAACAAAAGAGGGTTAAAACACACGCATTATTTCATCGTAATATTGCATAACTGGGATCCTCTGTGGAAGTTTTCCAATTATGAAAAAAAACAACGTTACCATGGATATTTGAAATGAAACTCGTGTCGAATTTCATCAGAAATATATAATTGATTATAATTGCACGTGTTTTGTAAATCAAATGATATTTGCTTCAGCAATGATAAAGTGTCCATATCAAACAGTGCTGGAGATAATAAAACAAATTAAATATATAGTGATTTATCTAAATTGAAGAAATTGAGGATTATTTGTCGATAGTGTTTAAAGATAATAGATAGCAACCTATATATAATTTTTTAATAACTGTATATAATTAAATTATGTCGTCAATATTTGTAAAATAAATATTCATATATATAAAAATGCTATGTAGACTGTTGATAACCTTGACACAATACTTTGAGAATTGAAACAGGGTTAGGGTTAGAATGTCGCGACCCGTTGAAATTATTTTATATTTTCAATCAATACAAAGCAAGTTTAAAGATCTTCAAGTACATGCACTTTTATTTCTAAATGCCAGGAAACAATACACGGATATGTATCTCCACCGGTTTATTTCTTTCATATCTGATTACCTTTTTTATATAATATTCATCACTTTGAACACATCAGACTATAGTGACGTATGTTGATAAAGCATTTTCCGGAAGTAATGTCTAAGATAATTACTGGCTTGGGCGGTCAAGGAGAATAAGTTCACTGTACCTGGAATCAGTTTGCGGGACAGACCATTTAATTGCTATAGTGTACAGCTTTTTTTTTGCTACATGCACATTTTTTTTTAGAATATTTCTTGACATGAAAAATCGGTATTTTTTTTTTAATTTGACCAACATTTCTCGTTGAAAACTACAAGGCCAGATTATTTATTGTTTGCTTCTTACATGTTAATTACATTCTTAAATAAGATTTAGCGATAGAACATTTATTTTAGAAAATTAACATGTTATTTTGCTGTTGTTTTGTCAGTGACGAAAAATAGAGTACTCGGCGATACAAAGCCACTCCGACCCCCCAAAGACATGTTGATATAAAACATTATCACATAATGATGTATTGAGCATGTACAAAATACCATAGCGTCCTATACCCCACTTTATTGCTACACAAGCTAAGAGTATAGTATCAATAGTACACAAGCTTATCTCCTCAAATACCTGACGGGAACATATTCCTGACTAATAACCAACACACACACAAAAAGGAAGAAAAAAAAGAAAGAAAGAAAATGAAGATTAACTTTCACTTCTTTAAGTGTAAAGATTTACTACATAACACTTAGCTGTCATTTTGTGCTGACACTTAATCAATAACTGGTTTTGTTGGCACTTTAATCAATTTGATATATAGTTTATATTAGACTTCTGTAAAGAAAGGGCGTATTTGTGTTTACACACACTACAACCGGCTATTTGGACAACAGATGCTATCGGGAACTCAGATCATATCTACGTCACACAGAATGACAGGTAGGAATTTCTTTGACGTTTTTCTTCCATTTTATATACCTTTTGGATTTTAAATTTATGTCTGATTTGTTGCACTACAAATGAGAAATTTGCATACCAAATAGGACAGTATAGGTTTTAATATTTAGTAAGTTTTCAATCAATGAAGATATAATTGACATTTTCAACAGAGAATTCTTCAAAATTCTCTAAAATTTCAAAAGAAAGCACAAGTTTCTATCATATACATGAAAAATATAGTTTCTTCTCCCTTCATATACAACGGGAACTCGAAGTGTTATGTAGTAAGAATATTATACGCAATTTCATTCCAATGGTCAAAATGTTTTGGCTATCGGGGACAGCAGATAAGGGCTATCACGTACATCAGATCAGTGGAGTTATATGGCAATCGGGAATATGAAAAAAAAATTAAAAGAAATTCCATTATTAATTAACTTTGTTTCTCTCACTATTGCGCATTGTTCATACCGCTCCTCCCTGGCTGCTCCTGACACTTGTAGAAACATCATTTGTTTCCCGATTTGCCACTAAAAAGTCTCGTGAAATTGTTCATGTTCCCGATTGCCATTTAACTCCACTGATCTGATGAAATCGATCTCAAATATAAAATATTACACAACTTCTAAATATCCTAATTCAATCAAATCATTTTAAAAGAAATAATTTTCAAATTATTTCTCAGTTTACCCACGTCAAAGACATTTCCAAAGTCAATGACAATGGAAATCAATACAAACAAAAGCTAATACTATGGTATTGGACAAACTATTTTTTAATGGGTTTCACAGCCTCGAAAATATATTTTTACTTCAGAACAACCTCAATGTTTTGAAATTTAAAGGCAACCATTAGCCATGAATTTCAATATTTGAATTATTCTAAACACTAATGGCTCAACTTATTACTGGATAAACCAGAAATAAGAATGCATGTCACTGTTGTTCCCGATTGCCAACATCTGCTGTCAGTGATGGTCAGTTTCAAAATAATCTGCTGTTCCCGATAGCCAAAACATTTTGACCATTGGAATGAAATTGCGTATAATATTCTTACTACATAACACTTCGAGTTCCCGTTGTACAGGAAGGTAGACGAAACACTATATTTTTTATGTATATGATAGAAACTTGTGCTTTCTTTTGAAATTTTAGAGAAAACGTTAAAGTTCTGAAGAATTCTCTGTTGAAAATGTCAAATTCTATCTTCATTGATTGAAAACTTACTAAATATTAAAACCTATACTGTCATATTTGGTATGCAAATTTCTCATTTATAGTGCAACAAATCAGACATAAATTTAAAATCCGAAAAGTATATAAAATGGAAGAAAAACGTCAAAAAAATTCCTACCTGTCATTCCGTGTTACGTAGATATGATCTGAGTTCCCGATAGTATCTGTTGTCCAGATAGCCGGTTGTAGGACATGATTAAATACACATTTCTTGTTAAATTTCATATATTTCACGAAACGATAGACTTTTCATTGACTAGTGTGACGTCATCGCACGTGCAAATATGGAAAATTATTACCAAAATATTAGATGGGGTAAATGTCTATCATCTTCGCTAGCCAAGGGTTACGATCCGCTCTACTCATCTTCACCCTTGGCATCGTTAGACGGATTTTCGACGTCACACGGTGACGATTTATATGTAATACAGCTAGTGGTAGCAACAACCAATCAGAACGCGCTTAACAAAAGGCACATGTTCTGTAGGGAAAATGTCAACAAAATAAAAATGGATGAGATTTGCAGGATTTGCCACGAGTTACAGCCAAACATGAGTTTATATTAAATTTTTCACAAATTTTCGCTTGAAAATCAGCCATATTATAATCTCGAGTCAATTTTCAGGGCATTCAAACCAAAGGAAAGGAAAGCCTCGCGTCGATTGGCTGAAAATTAGATCATTACAAGGGGCGTAACTGTCAAAATCCAGCAGGTGGCAGTGCGCGGGAATTACGAAAATCCGTCTAACGATGCCAAGGGTGAAGATGAGTAGAGCGGATCGTAACCCTGGGCTAGCGAAGATGAGGTCTTATATAATCAAGAAACAACGAAAGCTATACGTTTCACTTATAATTTGCTTATTTTTAGGCCAATTTCTGCCTTGATCATGCCTACTCAGTCCTTTCCGATTTTTTCGTAACATTTCTGAAATTGTAATTCAAATAGTTTGACTGTTCATGTCAATAACATTCAGCTAAAAAGTTACAAATAATGCTATTACCTGCATTTATAGAATAGAATAAATCCACAAAAATAATGTGCTTTGTCATTACCATTAAAAAAATGTTCATCCCAAATACATTTATATTTTTAAATATTTATTACAATCGTATACCTTTGATTGGTTGTATGCATGCATGTGATATGTTATCTGTATATGTTATTTTATGTATATATTTGTAAATAGTTATCTATGTACCGTTGTCATGCGTCGGTTTTTTTTAGAATAAAGATATATATGACAATTGGGATATCCTAGTAGTGCGTGTATAGATCAACATATAAAAACAATGGGGATCACATTCAAACAATTTCTTACGACAAAAGTCGCTGTTGTTAGCGGAACATCGTAGTCTCGATTACGCTAACCTTCAACATATTATATTGTGAAACAAATATATACAGACATTGTAGGTTACAAGGACACGTCAATATCTACTTCCTTATAACATGAATGGGAAAATTCTGTAAGCTCGTTCTCACTACTTTTATTTTATTTTATAAATTATAACATTATTGTATAGGTTAGATAAATTACTATTGAAACAAAAGAAGTTGCGGTTTAGGTAAGGACGTAATTATTTTTGCTTAGCTTATTTACACGATATGTCAGGTCGGGTCGGACAGTGTCCTATATTTACTGTAGACTTTTATTATTTTGACAGTTGTAGCAACTGTCAAAATAATAAAAGTCATGAAATATTTACTAGCACCAAAAAAAAATCAATTCGTACATGATCCAGCATCGATTCGAAATCTTACTCCAAGAAAACAAAAAAATGGATAAATATGACTTGTCCACTGCGAGGTACAATCCCCTTCCGAAATGGAGAACCGATTTTACAACTGTAAAAATATAAAGGTCATACTATATTTACAAGTACAAAAATCATATAATGTCAGCATCAACTTGAAATCCTTTTCCACGACAACAAAATGGGAGATAAATAGGACGTTGTTTGTCCACTGCGTGGTACAACGCCTTCAAAATGGGCGTCCATTTTTGCAACTGTAATTATTTTTAATATTTACAACCATAACAAAATCAACTGATACATGAACAGGCATCAATTCGAAATCTTATTCCAAGAGAAACAAGAAATGTGTGCATCACAAAATACTCCCGTCTATATAAATAGGGTTTTTCCCCTTCCACGGGGGAATCATGTGGCCAAGTTTGGTCAAGATCCAATATACAGAACTAAAGTTATGCGGAAACGACCCTGCTGTCAAATATTATATTTATAGTAACGGTGACCTTGCATTTTCATAGAGTGAAAATGTAAAAAGATAAGGATTTAATATGCGTGGGTTACAATGTCAAAACTATTTTTTGTGAATGTGTGACGTAAAAGTATTTTTGACATTTACAGTCGTAATTAAAATACTTCAAAGGACTCATTGTTATTGATGGAGATGGTTCACGAGATATATTAGATACCCTCCTAACTGAAATTAGTACTGTGTTGACTACTATTTTACCTATTTTGTTACAGTATTGTTATAAATGCTGTTATAGTTTTCTTTATATTCTGTAAAAAGCTCCTGAGAACTTGTGTTTATTGTTATACAAAAACCGAATTCAAATAAAGTTTTCTTATCTTATCTTATCTTATCTTATCTTATAGTGACAATCTGAACCTTTGAACCGTAATGAAAGCGAGATGTTTGGCGCCGTAAAATCTGATTCAATCCACCATTTCTTTAGAAATGCCTGTACCAAGTCATGGCCATTGCGGTTTTACCAGTTTTCCGGTTGTTGACTGATTTTGTCTGTTTATTGATTTATGAGTTTTTACTTTCCCTTCATAAGATTGCTCGGTGTTCGGTAATTTTGTTATTACCCTTACTTGACCTTTGACCTAATGATCGCAAAATAGGACTCGTCCCCTTCCACATGGGAATCATGTGGCGAAATATGGTAAAGATCCAATATACAGAACTAAAGTTATCGTGCGGAAACGACCCTGTTGTCAAAATATATATTTATAGTAACGGTGACCTTGACCTTTGACCTAATGACCCCAAAATAAATAGGGTTCTTTCCCTTCCACAGGGGAATCATGTGGCTAAGTTTGGTAATGATCCAATATACAGAACAAAAGTTATTGTGCGGAAACCTGTGTGAAACCCGCCCGCCGCCCGCCATTCCCAATCACATAATACGGCCCATCTCGAGACGGGCGTATGAAAATGGGTGTTAAATAGGATTTAATTTTTCCACTGCGAGTTGCAATCCCTCCGAAATGGGTGTCCGTTTTTATACACTAAGAAACAATTCTATAACTCGTAGGATGGAATTTAATGGAGTGCCTCGTGCTTCGAGAAAATTAAAAGTGCATTGCCCATCAATGACAGCAGCAGCTACAAATTAGTAACAGTTTGTGATAATTATTTGTTGGTGATAAGTAGCAAGGCAACACCCCCTTTATCTATTGTTCATCCAAACATCCATTAATTATGCACATTTTAATCTACTGTTTTATTGTTGGGGGAAATTAATTAATAAAAAAAATATAATTGAAGCACATCTCAGTTGACGTTGTATTAATTATTTATCAATTTATTTGACAATAAACATTTAATCAAATATAAAAATCATATCTTACAGCTCGTACTTTTAGAGTCGAACATGAACAAATGAATACACACATTTATATTTGTATGTACACTTTTATTAATAATTAATTTAATTATTTGCAGGAAAGATTTCGAAATAAACAAGTTCGAGTAACTTAAGGAACCGCCTTATCAAAGTTTTATTTATTTAAGAAACCGTCCTAATCAAGTTCGAAATAACCAAGTTCGAGTTATTAAAGAACAGTCTTTGGGGTAGCAATATTGAGTTATTTAGGGAACCGTCTTAATCAAGTTCGAAATCACCAAGTTTGGGTTATTTCAGAAACAGACTTATTCGAGTTAGATATCACAAAGTTCGAGTTGTTCAACGAACAAATGTATCTAAGTTCGAGATAATAAAGTTCAAGTTGTTCAGGAAACCTATTTCTCCGAGTTCGAGTCATTAGTGGAATCGCTTTGTCCGAATTCGAGATAATGAAGTTCGATATATTTAAAGAATGAACTTATCCAAGTTTATTGATAGTTGTTTTGTTTCCCTGTATGTGACATACAGGGAAAATATTGGAGTAATTAAAGGGGGACCACTCTAACTACATTGTATGTTGTCATTTTCATCAGAGTTGTCTTTCTTTTCTCAGAGTCCACATCTAAAACACAACTTATGTCATTCTTCTAGTGCAATTTAAGTGATCATTATGATTACAAATTTTATATGCAGGTACTTACGTTCGTAATAAGACAACCATTCATATATACAATAGGTGGTTGTTCATATATGACCGAACGTAAAATTCTATTCATTATAGTGATACAATTTGTAATCATAATGATCACTTAAGTTGCACTAGACAGTTATATAAGAATGACATAAGTTGTGTTTTAGATGTGGACTCTGAGAAAAGAAAGACAACTCTGATGAAAATGACAACATGCAATGTAGTTAGAGTGGTCCCCCTTTAATTACTCCACTATTACATAGTTTCAAATGTTAAAATAAGATGAATTGAAAACAGAATGATACAAAGGAAATAATTAATGACTAATGAAAAGCAGCTTTGAATAATTTTAAAATATGAATTAATATGATATTAGATTTGTGATATAAATACCGAAATATCTGTGATATAATTATAATCATAGTCCAACAAGTTTAAAGATAAAACAACAGGGCAAGTTATATAATTGACAAAACTTAATTAAAAAAAACAAAAAAACAAAAACAATAAATGGAAAAAACTAAACATCATATGAAATGTCTGCTCTAATCAAAGTGACTGTTGTGTTTCTATTAGGTTACTGAACAGAATCATGTTTTGCTTTTGCAATGAAACCATTTTTCACATCTTTAAAATTATATAAACGTTTATTTTTTAAGTTGTTGTCGTCCCCCTTTCATGATTCAACATTTACTGTATAACGTATTTACATGCATAAGCAGACGTAAAAGACATTTTCAATTATATGTGAAGGTTGGCAGTTTATTAATATTCATATGTAGAAAAGAACTTACATGACCACATCACTTCACTAAGAGGAGAGGCTTGAATTGGGATAATACATCTAGTTTGATCCCACCACTTCTTTTCATAGAGGTGTCTGTGCCAAGCCAGAAAAGTAAGCAGTTGTGTGTCCGTTCGGTAGGGCGTCGATTTTGGTTTGGTTTTTACTCATTTTGATTTCTATTTGAATTTGGAATCGTAACGACATGCCAAGGATTTGTATACTACCATGCAAATATCCTTGGACATGACGATATGTTTTTTTAAATGTCATTATTATTTATATAATTTGGCAGAAATAATACACATTTACCACAGACGGTACATCAATTTATTCACAACAGCTTCCTTTTAAATTTTAATTTGTGCATGTTCTCTCATGCTAAATATTATAAAGATTTTACAAAATAGATTATTTCACAATCGTACGATACAACGGATGGCGCCTTCAATTGTTTGATCTCCGTGACGTAATACTGATTTTTGCATTTAACGCGTGTAAATGATCAACAGATCAATGTACATGAGGGTCTTTATAAATCAGAAATGTAACATAACTCCACAACTGTTGTTTGAGTATAATAGCTGATGATAAATGCATTTTAAATACCCATCTCTACTGTCTTTTTTACACTGAGGAAGTCGAGTGGCTGTCAATTAAGTAAATACTTCCACAAAACAATTGAGATGTATCACATTCACAAGTAATTTACTGTGATTGTATAATGAATTATTTGTCGTTTTGTACAATATATCGGGGCCTCGTGGTCGTGATAGTATGGTAGTTGGATTTACAACTGGCTATACAATCGGTGCCTATCACCCCTAATGTTGTGTACCACATAAACAATTTATATTCTGCTATTGTATGATGTATTCTTTGTCATCTTATATACAATATATCGTCTTGAGCAAGCGACAATAATACATTGTATCCCGAACGGATATTATATTAAATGTTTTTATTTCCATTGACACCTGAAAAATAAACTCAGCGGTGTAAGAGTTAGATATTCAGCTGATAATTTTCCTCTCTTCAGTATTCGTTAGCAGACTGCAGCACGAATTCACTAATCATAATAACGAACCAGTTAGCCCCCTCCCCTCATTTAAATCCATTATGTATATGAAAGTATACCATATCGCTAGATTCGTTTTACGAGAATATGTAACGCGTCGACTGTTGAAACCGTGTTTTGACATAGCAGATGTCACCAATGTCTGTCTATTCTTGCGATTTTCCGATTGTGTGTATGAAATGTCCTGACGGTTTTAGGCTCAATGAATGATTGTTGGTTACTTTTTGTTTTTAATGAAAATTTAGATATATAATTAAGTGTGTACCAAACATTCTAGAAAATTCTTATGAGAAGAATAGAAAAATCTACTAAATTAAAAGTCTTTGAGAGGAGGAAAACCAGAGGGTCTAAAAGTAACAGTACTAGCTAGATCTCACAAAGACCTCCCACGTTTAGCACAGTTATATTAATTACTTTATTGCAAATTATACCCTTCAGGGTCAAGCAAAAACAAGAACAATTTAACATACATACATTATAAACATACAACATCATATATTGATAAAATTTCTAATGTAGTTGTAATTTTACAACTTATAGAGATAAAGTAGAAACATTAAAAGCAAAAAATTATTTCACTTTTGAGTAATGTCATAAATATGTTATCGTTATATACAGTGTAATTTTTCACACTGATATATTTATTTTAGTTATCAAGTTTCGATTTTAAGTAATATTAATAGACCCGCATGGAGGTGAGGTGTTCCGATGGTTCAAACACCTTAATATTCCACCATCTTTTCGAGGTTATTGTGTTTAACACCACTTTCAGCAATATTTCAGCTATATCATGGCGACCAGTTTTAGTGGTGGAAGAAGCCGGAGTACCCGGAGAGAACCACCGGCAATGGGCAAGCAACTGGTAAACTTTATCAATATTTCAGCTATATCGTGGCGGTCAGTTTTATTGGTGGAAGAAACATGAGTACCTGGAGAAAACCACCAACCTGTCGCAAGTCACTGACAAACTTTATCACATAATATTAATGTTGCATCGAATACACATCGCCATAAGCGGGATTCGAACTCGCAACTGTAATGGTGATAGGCACTGATTGAAGATGTAGTTGTAAATCGAACTATATGATAACGACCAAGAAAAACTGTAAGTCCAGATTTTGTTTTAAGTATGACTATTAAACTCGAGATTGCAGAATTTAGCTGATAATTGAATTCCAAATTTCGATCCCTGGCCATTTAACCATATCGCAATGCGAGTTCATCAAATTATCTTGACTAATACTAGCAGCTGGCTTGGTACACCATACGCTTATACGACCTGTTCATGCTATGTCACTAACATTGAACCATTGTCGAGCTGTTGTTTTTGACATCTTAAAACTAAGTTCATTTTGTTTTTATTAAATTATAAAATGAAACATAAACTCACAGCTTAATTAATGGAAATAAAGTGACTAAATGTGTGATCAGAAACAGTAGATCGTATGATATACAATACAGTGGCCAAACAAAAAAAGGAACAACCCGCTATCTGTGGAATCATGATATGAACCACATCCCATGTAATACCATATCAACTGAGAAATGTATATTCCATATGCAAGTGCTACTGGAATGTTGCTACTGTAATTCACCGTCTTTTATTCAGTGTGGAAATTCAATGTTATTACTAAAATCCTTTTCAAAATATGAATTTGATAATTGTAGCGTATATATCTTTTTTTGAAAATAGAAGAGATTTTAATTTGTGTGTTGACAGTTTACATCATAATGATAATTGCTTGTCTTAATATCTTAATAAAATTGATTTCCATTTTCGAAATGACAGTCATGACCGTCCCAAATTATAAATAATATGAAAATGAAAAACAAAAAATACCACACAGTTGGAACAGTTCTAAAATGAAATATCAAAATCGTAGAGAGAAGCAGAATCACTTTCAATGCTTGTTACAGGAACTTCAATAACATGTTTCGGGTTAACTCGTTTGGTGAGCCCATCATTCAGTAGAATTCTCCCTGAAGTTGATAGTTTGATTACTGACTGAACTGAATACAATCTAGTTCCAGGGTTGTTACAGGAACTTCAATAACATGTTTCGGGTTAACTCGTTTGATGAGCACAAAAGGCAGTACAATCATCTCTGAAGTTGATAGTTCCATTACTGACTGTACTGAATACAATCTAGTTCACTCTTAATGAAATTTTAAGGGGACATATACTCTTTTTATAATAACCTAACTTTAATATATATGTAACAAAACATATTACATACTCAGGGAGGCTCATGGAGGTATGGTATTTAACACCACTTTCAAAACTATTTCAGCTATATCCTCGCGGTCAGTGTTATTGGTGGAGGAAACCGGAGTAGCAGGAGAAAACCACCGACCTGTCATAAGTCACTGATTGCACAGGTAGTTATAAATCCAACTACCGTACGATCACCACCACGATAGCTCCATGTTAATCGGGATAACTTACCTGTTCAAAGTAACAAACTTTACATTGTAACCATGCTTACTATGAGTCAACTTGACTGTAGAATATTAAATAAAATCATAAATGATATTGTCCCCGTGGTTTAAATAGACGGTATAAATACAGAAAGATTGTCACTAAAACACAAATATAGTCCAACAATTATGAACGCTTTTGAACCTTATCAAACATGGCCTGTGCATAAGTGGATAAATATGCGATCGAAAGAAACGCCTTCAAGGTAAACATCACAGAGTTCAGACAGAATAATCCATCGAAGTTCATTCAAGCGGAAAAATCCTTAAACACCCATAGAATTTAAATGCATATTAAAAACTGTAACATGTGTTAGCGGTGAAGATGTGATTGATATTTTATCTTTGTTAAGATGTAAAAAGTGTAAATTGTATTGCTGTAAAATCACTGTGTTCACAAACCGTTTGTTTATCAGTCGTATGCAACTAAATAAATACGACGCACATATGTATGACAAACGGCACAGATTGGTTGCAAATTTTAATTAGATATTCTAAGCAATTAGTAAACAAAGCTTTACGACATCAAAGTGATAATGAGAGATCATAAATCTAAGAATGATAAACAACACAATAATAAACAAAAGGACAAACAATGATCTACAAGTCATAAGTATTGAGCAACACGAGTCACACAAAAGACCTGGGGTCATCTCAGGTGCGACTGAGCATTGATTTTGATCACAAGCTAGAGTGGATACAGACGTTATATCAAGTTTCATTACTTTTTAACTACAATCAAAACTTAAAAATGGCTTTCATATAGATTTGATGGAGCAAAATATACTCTAGATAATTGTTTTAAAGGAAAAGGCCATGGTCTTGACAAGTTAGAGTGAAAATTTAAATGACAGTAAAAAAAAAGACATTTGTGTTAATGAATGTTAAAGATAGTATACCATAAGGTAGAATTTGGTCATTGAAGTTGCCTGTTGCACCAAATAATGGGGATAGCCATTTTTCAAAACTCTCCAATGTGGAGGAGACAAAAGCCTGAAAAGGGGCGTATCCATTCTCGGATTATACCTTCCCGTTACGTCACGCAATCAGTATCGTATATTATATCAGCATTGATCAGTTGCAATTTTTTCATTAAAAATTATGTAAATCGTAAAATAAAGTGGTATATATTTATCTTTTGATATTTACAAAATCATTATGACTTATGGTAAGCATTTTATTGCACTAAGTAACGAAGGGAAAGAGTAAGAAGATTTTTTGTGTTAATTACCTATCCGGACAGGACTACCTGTCAACACAATGATCATCGATCAGTGACCTCGAAAAACACGGGAAAGTATGACAGCATTGGAGACAAAAAAGAAAAAAACATGTGTAAGCACAAAACGAGTTAAACATGACAGTTATTTAACCTACGGCCAATCACGTAAAACAGAAAATTATACGTAGAACTCCCTCCCCCGATACAAATAAACTCCTTTGTTTTATGAAAATGTAACATGGGATGGTAATATTAAGAACAAAATTAGAACGATACATTTATAAACATTGTATTGCAGTTGATCTGATATTAAAACATAACCAAACGGGCACGATGTTGGAAAGAGTCAGATACATGTTATTTATTCAACTAACATGATACGACTGAGTGACGTCACATTAAGAGGTGTCATGGCCGCTTACACTACGACAGGAAATTCCAAATATTCATATTTTTAATTGGGTATATTAATGTTAATAAAGGTGTTTTTTTTTTAATAATAAGTTATTTACGAATAACAAGTTATAATGAATTGAATTAAAACAACTTTTCAACTGACTGGTCTTTTCCTTTAAGAAGGGGCTACATGATTAGGAAAATAACTATTGTCAATCCCTGTATCATTAAGAATGGGTTAAAAATATTATTATGTCTTCTTCCCCATGTGGTGTATGTCCGTCCGTCCATACCGTAGCAAAACTTTGGACGCGTAACTCATTCTACATTTAAACGGGAGTTGGTTGGTTGGTTTATAGTGTTTAACGTCACTTTTAAATGGATTTACTTAACTTTGTGCATGCTTGATTATCATCATATGGAGAATGGCATATCGTTACTTCCTTTTGATCATACGCTTTTTTAATTAGTTATTGCCACTTTGTAGTCAAAATATTTAATCAAAATTGGCGATGTGAGACATGTGGTGTTTTTTTTTTTTTTTTGCGTCAAAAACAACCTTAAATAATAATAATTTGCTTACAGACTAACTTCCTCTTCATTAGAAATACTAAATAAATACACAACTTCTATGCATATACATGTATGTAGGACAAAGGACTAACAATAAAATGGTCAGTAAATAATAATAAATCTGTTTTACAGGAAGTGAATTCTGATTATGCTAACAATCCTTTGGAGTAGGTAGAAATCTGGCAGTTGGTCATTGTTATGCATACTGATTACGATAACAGATGGGACTCGGCTGACTATTCATGTAACTGATGGTAAAATTAGAGAATTTGCAATTGAGGATGAAATCCGCCTCCCAATTAAAACAATTCTTTATCTTATTATTTTCAAATATGACTTCTAATGTACTCTTATAAACTGATTTATATAATACTTACTCTGTTCGCTAGCCCGTTCCAAAATGATTATGAAATACCCCTACCCCCTTTTTTTTTCTTGCACAAACATGATGTGCTCTTTTTCTTTCTTCTAAATCATATAATGCATCTATTATGGATATCATTAAATGTACTCTTAATGATAAAAAGACATACCCTGTACGTCACTCCGTTCCACATCAGCCATGAAATAAATCACACTCCCACAAAAAAGTAACATCTACAAGCAATGTACTTTTAGATGTTGAAATAAAAAAACTTACCCTGTTCGCCAGTCCGTTCCACACCGGTCATGAAATTAATCCTAAATTATCACATCTTTTTTAAATAATTTTATTTGAACGCACATAAAATCTCCATAAGTTTCTAAGTCAGTAGTAAATCACCAGCACGTGTTGTAGTAAACGCCATCTGTTGATAAAAAAATATCAATGAATGTATTATGTCTATACAAGATTTGTCTTGAATAATTTGGTGAAGTTGAAGAATATGGAAGCATTCATTTTATAAAGTTAAGGAACGAAAGAGATGGATTCTGTTTTTGTATCTTTGTTTTATGGTGTTTAATGCCACTTTCAACAATATTTCAGTCATATCATGGCGGTAAGATTTATTGGTGTAGAAAACCAGAAGACCCGGAGAAAACCACCGACCTGCCGCAAGCCACTGATAAACTTTATAACATAATGTTGTACACAGTTCAAGAATATGGAAGCACTTGTATTATAAACTTAAAGAACGTGATGGAAGCACAGGCACTTGAGTCCAGGATATTTTCTTCTTCAATTTTATCAATAAAATGTGCATCTAAAACGTACATGTATATGAACCCGTTTGACATGCTTCGTTGTGAAATAAACGCCTTTATGAACTATTCCTCATTTTCCTAATATCTACTATATATAGATATTAGGAAAATGGGGTATAGTTCATATAGGCGTTTATTTCACAACGAAGCATGTCAAACGGGTTCATATACGCTGTAAATGCACATTTTATTGATAAAATTGAAGAAGAAAATATCCTGGACCCAAGTGCCTGTGGATGGAAGGTGCACCAGTACTGTCCAACCGTTTATAAATACAACCATACCAAATGAACGGAAATATCTTTAAAAGCGCCATGAAATATTGTCTGTCTGTGTTGTCCTTATAAGCTTAAATTTAATTGTGTTAGGGTGATGACACTTCTTCATTTTATTTCAGGTCAGGTGCATTTACGGTCATACAATATGTAAGGGGTGTAAGTTGAACAGTAGTGACTGAAATCATTCTACCAATGATCCTACCGACAACCAACTTACAAGTCTCTAGGAGCAATTAACCAAAGTGTCAAAACAGTGCAGCCAAAATCGACTATGTTTATCTAGGCTGGAGTGGGGTATTATCTAGGCCGCTGGAGTGGGACTTTAGCTATGCTGGTGAGGGATTTTGTCTAGCCCGGAGTGGGATTACTAATAAAGACAGAAGTCAACATCACCATAAGCAAAAACTAATTTATGACATTGTTTGATAAGGGGCATCATGACCAGACTATTTTACTTGTACGAGGGAGGCTATGTTTCCACCCAGAATGGAAACATTTTTTTTCCTCGGGAAACAAAAAATCAATGTTTTTTTCTTTTTTTTTTTACATGGAATTTCTGTATTTTTCCATACTTTCTCAAATTTATTTTTGAAAACTGCTGGGTCAGATTATTATAATTTCTTATTATTTCTCCCAGGACATTTTTTTGTTTCATCTATAAAATTTGTCGACGAAAATATTGTTCAGGTAAAAAAATAGAACCCCCTCAGTCGGTATTGACAGAAACAAGTTTACAGCGTTTGTATAAACATTTCTTCCATTATGACGTCGTTTTAACCCCGCTGAACCAGTGGTGGAAAAATCTGTAATCCTCTAGAGGATTAAAATGTCTCGTGCATTTCCCCGCATTTGACTCGTTTGACTCGTTTGACGGCTTTTGAAATAAAGTTCGTGTTAAATAATGGAAGAAACAAATTCCTAGGTGGGTTACGATATCTCTCCACTCTCGAGAGTTAAGTTAAAAATTTTAATTTAACTCTCTTGAGTGCAGAAATATCGTAACCCACAGGCAACTGAAGGATAATCTATATATGTATACAACTGCAAATTTATATCGTAGATCAAATATACGATAACTTAACATGCTATTGACCTGATATATACTCTATCAACTCGTTATCTTTACTTATATGGCAATGACTCGTCTATATTTTAATTTTTATCGACTTCTCTAATCTTTTTAGATATACGTTAATATATTTTATCTACCGTACAACGAAATGATGTTAATTGTTAAATATTAACATAAAAAAAAAAAAATGTAGATAGTGTCAATATTAGAGTCATTGTCATATGTACATGTAATACATGTAGATGTCTGGTCGATATCGAATTTACATTTCATAATTTACGAAAACAATAAACATTATGAACGTTATATAGCGTCAAACAATAAGTCTGATACGAAAATATCAGTAGACTAGCATACAAAATTACTGAAGTTGGTATAGATTTATTTTGGCAATAATAGGTATGCTGGGATTACTCATAAACATTAATACTCTTATGACGTTGTTTGATAATGCGCATAATGGCCAGACCATTTCACTTGTACGGCTATGTTTCTACCCTGAATCGAAACATTTTTTTTTTCGCAAAAAACAAAAAATGAGATTAATTTTGTTATTTATGCTTTTTACATGAAAAAATCGGTATTTTCCATATTTTTCAAATTTCTTTTTGAAAACTGCAGCGTCAGATTATTATAATTTTCATAATTTCTCTCAGAAAATTTGTTTTCATCTATAAAATTTGTCGACGAAAATATTGTTCAGGTACAAAAATATAACCCCTTCAATCGATATTGATAGAAACAAGTTTACAACGTGTTCATATGTATTATTAATAAAACTAAGGTTCTCCTCCTTCAAGCATAGGCGACCTTAGACGATTCTGGCTGTCCTGCTTAGGTCCTTTGGTTTTAGTGTCCCATTACTATAAATAATTCGGCTTTCGAATCTTTCGATAATGATCGTACCTGATGAAGGTTATTCCAGAAACTCGTCGTATATGCACTAAATTTGATATTTACAGTTTTATTCAAATTGATATTTTAGATCAAATAGACGACAGCTTAAAATTATATTGACCTTATATATACTCTATCAACGAGCTATCTTTACTTATATGCAATGACTCGTATACATTTTAATTATTATCGACCTCTCTAATCTTTTTAGATATACTTTAGTATATTTTATCTACATCAAAATGGTGTTAAATATTCGCATAAAATTAAATATAAAAATTAATAATGTATACAATGTGGATAACAGAGACATTATCATATAAGTAATACATGTAGATGTCTGGTTATTATCGAATTTACATTTTATAAGGTCAATATCCTTCAAACTATCACATGCACTTAAGATGTACGATATGCATTGCAGTTGTATATGACATTGTTACAAGCTGTGTATGTCTTTCGGTGATGAACTGTATATATTTGTAGCTATGACAATGTTGCTAGCAAAGTTTGAAGGAACCAAGAGGGTATACTGAAGCCGGAAATGGAAGGAAAGACAATACAAACTGTATAACTGTGAAATCATTAATTATTAATCACGGGATTCTAATTTTCGTGAATTTCGTGGATTTCGTAGTTCATTTCGAAAATTAAAATCAATCGAAATACTATTTTCTCATTGATTGTTGCCTGAAATGTTTGAAACCACAAATTCAAGAACCCAGGGTAAAATGAATTTTGTACAGATCACGAAAATTGGTATATATATATATTTCCTGTTCCAGCTTAAATGAGTATACACCTGCATAATTGTATTTTAAACTCCTAATCTCAAGTACAGATATGGCCAAACCAAAAATAACAGTAGAATAATCATTATATTTATTGTATTTTCGGTATTGACAGAGACAGCTTTATACGTTTTCATAAAGAACAGAACTCGGTAGTGCTAGGAACAAGTTGTCAAATTGTTTTACTATGATTGTACCTGTACCAGGTGAGGTTTATTCCAGAAACATTTCTTGCGCACTAAATTAGATATACGTTTTTATTACTATTACTTGGTTGATAATTTGTACTGTTGGGATATTAATCTCCGTGGGGATCATTGTCCGTGGGTATCATTGTCCCAGTAGTCAACATTTCAGTTCTATGTTTTATTTGTTTGTTTACATTTTGTGTTCATACTGAAATACTTGTCACTGGGCGTCAAACATCAATCAATCAATTAACACATATCACTTAATTAGTTTGTCGATCGGTATGAAATTTAAAATTCCTAGACTATACTTAGGGAGCGCAATTCCATGCGATTGAAATATCAGAGTGAATGCGGTTTAAACAGGGTTTCTCAAACTACTGATCTTAGGACGATATCAGCTTTTAGACAATATTTTAGCTGTATACAATTTTGATTTCAGGTTAATATTTAACAATTGACACACTTGCATAGTCTAAAAACAAAAATATCGATGGCAATTACAATTAATAATAGATGTTGCTTCAGATGTATATGCTATAGATGACCCATTAATATAGAGTTAATGAGGTCAATATCAGTTAAATTATCACACCTTTGATGTACAGTATAATTTGCAGTTATATTCTTTAGTACCTGTATATCTTTTATTGGTGCTCCAAATAGAATCCACGGAATAGAATATTAGATTCCTGGGGTCGATTTCACAAAAAGTCGTAAGTCTAAGATTAATCGTAAGTGTTATCGTAAGTGTGATTTCCAAGCTTTTGATTGGTTGAAATTCACACTTACGACTGATCTTAGACTTACGACTTTTTGTGAAATCGACCACAGGTTTCTAAATGCTTAGAATAAAAAAAAACAAGTAGATGTGACGAAAAAGAAAAATAAATCTCAATTAAATGGAACAAAATACCATACTGTCGGAACAGTTCTAAAATTCAATCGCAAAACCCTAAAAAAGAGGTAAAATCGACACTCCTAGAAAAAGTATACGAGGGTGCCCGCTTTTCTGGCTTGGTACAGGCACTTCCAGAAAACAGTGGCGGAGTTAATCTTCAGCCTTATGGAAATATAACTAGTATTTTTGTGCTCCATCTTTGCAATATTTCAGACATACCGTGACGTGAAATTTTGCTGAAATCGTTCAATTAAATATGGTCATATGGGTAAAGCAATTTAGCACTGTCAGGAAAGATATAGTACATATATTAAACCAAAGGAATAAAATAATATTAGAAACTAAAAACTGAAAAAGTGGAAATATTATGGATTTACTTTGAAGAAGATTTTTGTTTTGCAATAAAATTAAAATCGTCGGACCTTTTGAAAACAGAAGATTGAAATACGTTTGCCTTAGAATAATAATCGTTGAAAAAAGATTATATTTAGTCATAGCTGAATTCTAATTTAGGACAGTGAAAAATGTCTAAGATGGCTATGTCCTTGTACATTCATATATTAATGCATAATAAGCAAATTTGAAGCTATCAAAAGGGAAACGGAAGCCATCAAGCGACGAAGGACAGACAATACAATGGTCAAAAGAAAAAAGACAAAGGGACAACCAATGACCTACAATACACTACATATAAAGCGAACAACACGTACCCAACTAAAAACCGGGATTGAATTAATATGCTCCGACAGTGTAAACAGTTATTGCCCCATTACTGTAAATTGCGAAATTTGGTACAAAGAAATGTAAAAAAGGCTAAAGAAGAATACGTCGCAAATAATATTGAAGAAAACAAAAATGCCCCGAAAAAATTATGGGAACAGCTGAAAACTTTAGGTTATAGTTCAAAACAAAAAAACAATGCTTGTGTTGTTCTGAAGGTAGATGGTCAAAATTGTCATAATTTAAATGACATCGCAAACATTTTCAATAATTTTTTCACAACCGTGGCATCGAAGCTTGTTGAAAAGTTGCCTCCATCTCCAAATATATTCCACGTAGCCTCTACTCTTTTCCAACAGTTTTATAGTAGAGTTAATATCAATAGATTACAACTTGAAATAAGTCCTGTGTCCGAGGAATTTATATATAAGGAATTGTGTCATCTTAATTCATTTAAAAGCACAGGGTTAGACGACATTCCAGCAAGGTTCGTCAAAGATGCGGCTACAACACTAACAAAGCCCATCAATTTCATTGTAAATTTATCAATAACGAGTGGTATAGTTCCCGATCAATTAAAATCAGCACGGGTCAAACCTTTATTTAAGAAAAACAATAGAACAGAGGTTGGAAATTATAGACCAATAAGTATACTGTGTATTATATCAAAATTTTTTGAAAAAGCAGTATATAAACAGCTAGAATCATATTTAGTAAACAACAACTTGCTATGAACTTCAATCTGGTTT
>MJUT01035632.1:288907-324183 GCA_002080005.1 Gigantidas platifrons
CATTAGCTGTGGTGTTCCACAGGGAAGTATTCTAAGCCCTTTACTTTTCCTTTATTATGTCAATGATATGTCCATAAGCATTAACTCAGACTGTAAATTACTTCTGTACGCAGATGACAGTACTATTATGTTTTCTCATAAAAATCCTGACTTTATCTCTCAAAAACTTGGTCAAGAACTCGAATCCTGTAGTGAATGGCTCGTTGACAACAAACTTTCTCTCCACCTTGGTAAAACAGAATGCATTCTTTTTGGTCCAAAGAGAAAATTAAAAAATGTAACTGAATTTCAAATTAACTGTAATGGTCATATAATAAATTCACAAAATAGTGTTAAATATTTAGGCATTGACATTGATCAAAACCTGTCTGGTGAAAAAACAGCTAACTCTATTATTAAAAAGGTTAATTCCCGGTTGAGGTTTATGTATAGAAAGGCAAATTGTCTATCTGCCGAAACGCGGAAAACTTTAAGTATGGCACTTATTCAATGTCATTTTGATTATTCTTGTTCCTCCTGGTACGCCGGTATAACTCGTGCTTTAAAAAACAAACTGCAAGTGGCACAAAACAAAACAGTTAGATTCATCAAAAGCATGGGCCCAAGAACTAGTCTAAAGCAAGCTGAATTATCTAGTCTAGGATGTTTAAATATTGAAAACAGAGTAAAACAGCTTCGATTGAACCATGCTCATAAAATCTATTATGATACATGTCCTTCTTATTTGAAAAATAATTTCATCAAAATTAATGAACATCATGCCCATAATACTAGATCAAGTCAGATTAATTATGTTACACCAAAAATTAAAGGCATCGAATCAACAACATTTTACTACAACGGAATCCATGATTGGAATTCTCTACCCGATTCGATCAAATGCATCAATGATTTGCAAAGATTTAAAAAAGAAGTGAAGTGCCAGCTGATACATACCAGTGAAGAACGGGAAAGACGTGTCATATGACAATTATATATACATATATATTTTCATAGATAATGTACTTATTATAAAATTAAGTAATCCCTCTACCCGCTCATGTTGATCATTTAATGTCCACTTGAACTTTAAGCTGATACTTATAAAGGACCCCATTGGAAATAAGCTGAATAGCTTTCATGGGCTATCCTTGGTGAGAAAGTTCTCAGCAGCTACAATTGGTGGATTGAAGTTTCAGTTAAAGATGGCAGTTTTATGTTTTATTTTTAACTTAACGAGACATTTTTAAACCTAAATATATTTTACCTTTACCTTTTTAGTAGCACCCGTAGTGTTACTCTGATTACAAACCCGGTAATAAGTCATAGGGGTTTTCATAGATATGCATAATTATGAAAATAAAGTGATTGTCAATAATTCCACCAATTCCAACAAAGCGAACAATCACGTTCTCAAATCAGCCCATTGGAATAGAAAAAGACCATAACATAATGACGTTAATACTCCATGTCATTTACGTTACATTAGAAAATGATTGTTTTAAAACTAAACTGCATTCTATAAAGAAGTTAAAGAGTAGACTGTATATAATGTTTGTTATCTCATCTAATGTAACTTGTTCGCATTGAAAAAATGCTAATTTGTTTTTAACCAGCAATCACTCATTAAATACAGAGTCACCTAAAATGTGTGCAATCATATAAGTACCATAGAATGCAATAAGGTGATTCTTCGTTATTTTAAATTAAAAAAAAAATGCATAGGTAATTAAATGTTTTAACATTTTAATTTTAGTTAGAAATAAAGAAAAAATAAATCAAATTAAATTTTAAAAACAAAGTTCAGCCTACCTTGTATTGTAGTTAATATTAAGTATGCATGTTCTGTTATATGTTAAAGTTCCTGCCTATGAAATTAAATATGCTTACACTTTAATTTTAATTATCAATTAACAAAATTAATTTAAAAATAAATGTTCAACCTACCATGTATTGTTGTTGATATTAAGTATACATGCTAACATGCATGTTCTTTTATATGTTCCTATATGTCTACATATCATTGTATACAGAGTCAAAATATCAGAATCAGAACTTTTATACACGTGCATCTCACAGTCATTTTTATTGCTCAATAGAGAAACAGCTTTAAAGGGCAAGCCAGTCACTGCCAAATTATACATAAAACATCTTACTTACAAAAGATTGATTAAATATGATTTCTTTAATCAGGATGTTATTAGGAATTATTTGAGGGTATCTACGCTTTAAAACAGGCCATGTGTTATAGGTAAAATGTAAAGATACCACAGGAGTAATCAGATGACGTAAATTGATGAAGGACAGACAACATAATGGAAAAAAGAAAAGGGACAAAGGGACAAACACTGGTATATAAAACACGACACAGAATACTGATTACTGAGCAACGTGAACCTCTCAAAAACCGGGAAAACACGACACAGAATACTGATTACTGAGCAACGTGAACCTCTCAAAAACCGGGAAAACACGACACAGAATACTGATTACTGAGCAACGTGAACCTCTCAAAAACAGGGAGCGGACTATATATGTGAACCTCTATGGTCCTTGCTATTGTCCTTGCGATTTTGAAAGAAACGTTTGATTTGTTTTCGTCATTTTTAAATATATAATTGATATTGCTATCTAGAACTTGAATAAGTCGTTGCCATATTTTTTTTTCGAAAACAAACTCTAGTAAAATCGTAGTAGATTTGAGCCAAATTACCTCTGGTAACTGGTATTTCGAAGTAAAATCATCGTTCCTGCAGATTTCGACACGATGATGTTAACTGTAGTCCGATTGCATGTTAACATCCTGATCGACAAATGATATCTTCTACAATAGATTATCAATACGTGGGATTAACGGGTTAAACTTAGACGTATCTAACAGACCATTAAGAAGGGAGGTATGGGTACATATAACTAGTTTCATACCGCCACGTTTCATGGAAGTGCATGTACAAATAATCGTCACAGAAAACCGACGGGGCAATCAAAAATTGACAATTCACAGAAACTGGCAACATTGGGAACACAAGACACAGACCAAAGACACTCAAAACAAAAACACAACAAAGAAACCTAAATAAAAGATGGCCAAGCCACTATTCTGTCAGTTAATGTAAGATGATAGTATTAATATCGCTTATGTTTCTATTAGTTTTCCAATACATTTTAGTACTGTTCCGAAAGTTTGATACCCTCCGGGACTTATAAATGTAACAGTAGAGGTGATGCTTAATTGCATATACAAATATGTAATTTCAACATGTATAACGGGTATATATACAGTCGAACTTGTGCAATCCGACACTTAAGTTTTCCGACATCCTGTGACATCTGACAAAAGTTCATGGTCCCAAAGTATGTCTGTGAAGTAAAATAAAACCTGAGTATTCCGACATCCTGTACAATCCGACACATTTTCCTGGTCCCTTGGATTGTCGGATTTACACAGGTTCCACTGTATATATAAAATGCAGAATGTGATAGGATGAATTCCCAGTATAGGCTGACTAGTTTGATCCTCGTCATGAGATCATATCTGATATAAATGTCTCATTAGAACCTCATGCTATTCTAACTAGAATGTAGAAGGTGATATGCCTTGCTAAAGACTATCTTATTACATATTTTATTTTTGCCCATTTTATCTAATTTTTATATATAATGGAGATCAGTAGCAAGAAAACAAAAGTGCATAGACAGGAATGTGAAAGTCGGCTAAGGGCTACCCGTGTCTGAGAGAGATTGGTCGTTTTTTAGATAAATTACATAAACCTGTAAATTTCAAACATAAATACAGCTAATAAACCATATCCGTGTCGATGCACGGGGTCCTGGACGGATGATATCCTCATAGACTAATAGTCCACCTGCAGAGGTAATACTTAATTGCCAATTATAATTCCTAACAGAACATGGAATTAAACATGCTTTTACACATATTAAAAAATGCCAAAGGTGAGAGGTTATTTTTTTTCCATCCTCATCAGCAGATCATGTCTGATAAAAACGGCTCATTAGAGCCTCACACTATACTAGCTAACAGTTTGAAGGAGATATGCTTTGCTATAGGCTATCTTATTACATATTTTATTTTTGTAATTTTATCTAATTTTGATATATAATGAGGCAGATTAATAATATTGGGGAAGACGCCAAATATTTCATTGTTTAATTTCGTATGTGTATGCATGTTTTTAAAAGCATGTTCATATCTACCAGAGACTGCAACTGTTTCATAGACATGTAACTGTTTACTGTATAACATATCAAGATAGTAATTAAAAGGTAGATATGTCTAATCTAGTGCTCATGGTGCATTTCTGGAATTAGAAGAGTTTGAAGATACCAAAAGTAATAATCAGAATCCGTAGATCGAAGAAGAACAGACAACACAATGGCCAAAAGAAAAAAAGATAAACAACGATCTACAAAACATACACATTAAATTAAAGATCGAGTAACACGAACCCCACTAAAACCAGGGAATAGACTTCATCATATACGCTCATAGGGAAAAGATTGGAATGCCAGTTAATTTAGATGTCTTCAAAAGCAAAGACGCCAAAGGGCCTAAATATGATCGACAAAGTCCACCAAATTCACTTTATAATCCTTCATGAGAATGAAAAATATATTGTTTTAAGAAACGCAACTATCTACAATTAATTTAATATGATATGATATACTTTCATTTAATTTAAACGAACATACAGCCGAAAGTTCAGCATCTGTTTTTAACTTTGATACAGTTTTGATATTTTTTGTATATTAAGCGAAGATAAGCTTAAGGTAGTAAAGACGGTAATCAAAAGTTGTAAATTGAAGAAGGACAATGGTCAAAAGAAAAGGACAAAAGGGCAAACAATAATCTATAAAACACTACACATAAAACTAAAGACTAACCAACACGAACCCCATAAAATACAATGGTGTGAACTCGAGTGCCCCGGAAGGGTAAGCAGTTCCGGCTTTAATACTACCACCGTCGTGTTATTCCTATTGACAAGCACAGCGATAAATCATGAAAGAGGAAAGAACCGAAAGAATGAACGCTTAAATCACTGTCAGGCCTAAATTAAAATATTGTTTGTTTCCCCTTTGCGACCGACTCTCCGAAATCGGCGCGACTGAAAAAATTTTACAGCCCGTTCCGTGATTTTTTTTTTTTTTTTTTTTGCGATTTCCGGAAATTTTTAGTGTCCGATTCCGGCATTGGATTCATATTATGTAATACTCTTCCGGAGCGTACCGTGAGTCATCATTACTAAAAAAACCTAGAGTCCCGACTGTTCCGAATATTCGTAGAAGCATTTCTGAGTTTGAAGCTACGTTATGTGAAATTGTATTACCTGTTTATAACACATGTAAACAGAGTGGGAAACCAATTCCCAAAAGAAACCCCTTAAAATAATAAAAAAAAAAGAAATATGTTTTCTCTTAAAAGTCAAATAAAAACTGTTCAGTCTTCAATCTTTTCATTGATATGGCCCAACTGTTGCCAACATACAAAGATATCAGTTTCTGACAATGGATAAATTTTCCAACAAGATCTCACAAGCCTGTGACAAGGGACACCATCAATTATATTCTTTGATTACAATTGCACAGATAATATGACAATAAACAAAGATATTGGGTGTCTAGAAATCAGATTGTCTGTCTGCCTGCAGAATCATGCTTGATAAAAAAAAATAATTCACCTACCTACCGACCCAGATCTTTCAGGCTAGGGTCGGAAAGGGGAAACAAACATATTTTTAAGGCTGGCCTCACTATGTAAATAATCAATCGTAAAAGTTGGGACATATGATTAGTCAAAATGTTGAACATATTCAATAAAAAAAAAAAGATATCTGCAATAAGTCCAATGCTTAGGGTCGTAAAATTATACAGTCCGACTTTTGTACTCGTAATGGAAAAAAAAGCAACCAATCAAAAGACTATCTTTAAATCATAAGTATGTGTGTGTTCTGATTGGTCGATCTTGGTTTACGAGTACGAAACTCGTACTCAAATGTTTTATGATCGTAAGGCAAAACGTGTCAAACTTTACTTAATTTAGATCAACATCTACCACAGAGTAAATTATGAGAGCAACTAATGTTTAATTAGTATGATTAGTTATCTGCAATAAATTCGTGAAAATATAATTTAGTGCACACGACACGTTTCTCGGGTAATCTTCATCAGATACGTGCATTGTCAAGTTTATATTATATATATGCAATATATCTATAGCGGTAATGACATATTCTATGATGTTTTAATTGTTTATGAAAACGGCAGCCCGTGACCAGATGCATGGATTTTGTGTCAGTAATTACAAGATTACGTACATTAAAGTCAAAAATATTAAATCAAATACGAGCAATACGAACTAGTTCAGAACTGTGTACACCTGTGAATTAATTAAACAAATATTGGCTAGGTGCCAATTATCCTACTTTCGTTGGTACCAGCGAGTGACAAAATGTATTGTGCAACTAAGCTTACAATTAGTATGGACAGAACAGCATATCAAAACAAAGAATCAAATTACATGTGAACAACTCCTTTTCAACTAATCTACCACAAACAAGCGAATCCGAAGTCATTCAAAAATAAATTCGGACTTATTATTAGCAGACCGATCCAGTAAATATTTTGGCAGTACAATTACACGTTGCATCAGGTCGTTTAATTGTAAGTTCGTCAGTTAAATTTGGTCATTTAATGGTGACCATCAGTGTAAAGGTAGAAATGTATACATCTTTGTTCCTAATGCTGGATATCAAGAACAAACCATCAGTGTAAAGGTAGAAATGTATACATCTTTGTCCCTAATGTTGGATATCAAGAACAAAGCTGGTGTAACAGTGTACAGCTGGGATATTTAAATCAGCTATTAATAATGAAAAACAAAAAGTACCACACTGTCGGAACATTTCCAAAATGCAATAGAAAAATCGCAGAAAGAGTCAAAAGCGATACCCCTAACACAAATACATGATGAAACCCTTTCTTGGCATGGTGCATAAAAGGTGTTGGGGTTACAATAGTTTTATGGGCCCAAATCTATTTAATTTTGGAAACATGTTATTTAATTTCCATTTTCTGTTATTCTCAATGACAATTAAGTAACATAAATCCCACTTCCATGGGGATTGATTGGCGCTCTCTGCAGGTCGAAGAATTTTCTGGTTTTAATTATATGTAGTCAAATGAAAAATTAATTAGTTTACCAAGTTATTAATACAATGGAGAAAACAAAACAAAACAAAATAGACCATACCGTTGTAACAGTTCCTATATCCTATAGTAAAAGCATAGCAAGAGACAAATTCGATATCCCTAATATAAATATACGACCGTGCACTCTCCTGGCCTGGTACAGACACTTCAATAAGAAGTGGCGGTATTAAACTAGTTCTAATGAACATGTATGTTTATTGTTCTATATAACTGCACATTACTGGTCATATATTTTACTTAGGTACCGTCGTGGGCGTAATCGTATGGTAGTTGGATTTACAACTACCTATGCTTATCATTGCCTATCACCACTGATGTTGTGAATTCCAATCTCGATCAGGGCGAGGAGTACAACTTTATGTGATAAAGTTTGTCAGTGACTTACGACAGGTCGGTGGTTTTCTCCCGGTCCTCCGGTTTCCTGCACCAATAAACTGACCGCCTCGATATAGCTGAAATATTGTTGAAAGTGGCGTTAAACACAATCAAACAAACAAACAAACAAACCATACATGATGTCCATTTACATGGTATTAACGACCAAATACGTTAATTATGTACACTTAGTTGCAATTAGCAACATAGATTGTGTTAATCTAGCTGTTTAGCTTACTCATCGATCAAACAAGTTTCACTTAAGAAACTTCAAAGTCTTAGAAAATTAGATAAAAATGTCGTATTACGGTAATAAAAGTAGTTTTACACGTGTCATGAGTAGTAAAATCTCCAGCAAAATATTGAGGGGAAACGCACAAAAAGCCCCAAAACTGTTTGAAGTCCGCCGAAATATAAATACCTTAATATTAGTGAGAAATGATCACAGGGTGATTTATGAACGTAATGGATTTGAAGACATTGCCTTGAGGCCTTATTACCCTATTTCTTGGTTTTTCACCTTGTTTATTGAGTTTTAAAATTGTTTCAGATTGGCCACACACAAAATGCTTAGTCTAGTTGTTTGATGAACATGATTTTTGTTGTCGCTGTTAATACATGTAAAAAAAATCAACCAAGCATACTCTTACAAGTTTACAAATAAAATGAAAATCAAAAAGTACCAAGTTGTTGGGACAGTTCCAAAATGCAATAGAAACCGTAGACAAAATATATAACACTTAGACATAAATACACGACCGCTCACTTTCCTGACCTTATACAGGTCCGTCAATTAAAAAGTTTACGTAAACAGTGATATTCAACAATTTCACCAAATATCAACAAAACAACAAATACATCTAAACTCAAATTATTGAAGACAAAAAAAAAAAAAAAAAAAAAAAAAAAAAAAACAGAACACGACATGTGACCTTGAAAATCCAGATCCTGACTTGAGACAGGCGCAATAATGCTATTAATAACATTGCATAAAACCTGATTATTAAAAAAAAAGATTGATATTGTCCAAAGTCATGTGTTCATTAAATGATTGACATTGACCAACGTCATGTGGTCATTAAAATTAGTTAATATTCACGACGAGAACACTTTCAACCAATTATTCATATATAAAGGTAAAAGGTTGGAAGTTGGTGACGAGCCCATGCGGAAGAAGTTTCGAATGCCATACGAAACAGATAAAATAATCATGGATTGTGAAAGAATATTTTGCTATTTCCTCCTATTGCGTCTGCATTTGTATTATCAACAGAAAAACCACGTCCATTTCAAAGCTAAATAGTTTAATGGCTCTATAATATTTTATTTTGAACAAAAATAGTTTCCCAAATATAGATATTATTATAAAAACCAATTTTCTCCTCCCTCAGGCATAGGTGAGCTTTTCCGATTTTGGCTATCTTGTTAAGCCAATTGGTCGTATTACTACCAAAGATTATCAAATTATTTGACTTTACAATCTTTCGTTTTTAGCAATGAAGGGTATTCCAGAACAGAGTTCTGTATTATAACTTTATCTACGTTGTTATAAAATTACGTTCATTATTTTGTAATCATTTCTTTAAAAATCATCTGAATAAAATTAAATCTCAACCCCCTCCCCTCCCCCCTCCCAGAAAAAAAACATACAAAAAAAAACAACATACATATAAATAATACTTACTACATATACTTGCTCACGTATGAATATTGTTTTTAATATTATGTTACATATTCATATATACATATATTAAGTGAAACGTCTAATTTTACCGACAGAATATTTAGTTATTTACAAATTTACATGCGAATATGGACAATACATATATTACACGATACAGAATCGATTCTACGGTACCATATGGTCTCAGTATTAATTTTTTTTTAGCAATATATATGCACACACCTGTTGCCAATGCATTTTGATCAAACATATTGTCTTACAAAATCCTTTGAAATTATGTATTGAGGATCAATACGTTATGATGAGGAAAATTGCAGAAATGACACGCTTTGCATCTTGAATAAACTGGGGTTAATTTCCTTTTGTGAGTTTGAATGATGGGTATCAATTTCACTGTGATTTATGAAACTGACATATTTTTATTAATTTTTCTTTTTGAATGAATTAATTATCCTTTGGGCTAAAAACAGATACAGATTTATCGATAGCATCGTGACTAAAAGGAGAATGATAAACGTTCCTGTCCTTACACCAACGTATGAGAAGTCAATAATAAATATTTCGACCAGTCCTTAAATTAAAACGTAGATATCATATAGTTTGTTTTCTTTTAGACGCAAGACGCATTTCAGGAGCAACTTTCATCAGGTACCCCCAAAGCCAGCCGATTGCAACGCCACATAATTTAAAAGAACACCAAAAGGTATAAACATGATAGCCAAAATCAACTCTGGTCATTTTTGCCTAGGATAGGAAAACATTACATGATTAAGAAACTGTAAATTTCAATGAAAATATATTTAATACCCATGTCAGTGCCGAGACACTACTGGTGGATATATGGACACGGTGATCGTAATAAAAACGTAGATATCTAATTTAGTCTACACGAACGAGTTTCTGGAATAACTTTCATCAGCTACGCTCTTGTTAAATGATCTTACAACAAAGAACAAACTTCGAGCAAAAACAATAAAAATGACATTCATAATAACACAAGATGTCTATGATATAGCTTCGTGATAGAAAAGTTGTTTTATCTATAGACAGTATTATTTACTATTACCATATAAAGTAAAACAAAATGAGTTATCTCCCTTTCTCTGTAAATCTTTATAATATCCAGCTCAAATCACGAAACTACTGATAAAGGTTACTACAGAATAGCACCGTGCGCACGACAATTAGATATCATGACTTCGAGATAACCGGTAAGGAGTGTATGTGGATATCCTCCCCTTGTAAGCACTCCTCTCTCTTTTCCTCATGCATGACTTATCACTGGGTTTGTAACGAGAATAACATGACTGGTCTCACTAGTGGAGCAGGAACTGCTTACCCTTCCGGAGTACCAGAGTTCACCCCCAGTTTTAGTGGGGTTCGTGTTGCTCGATCTTTAGTTTTATATGTATGTTTTGTAGATCGCTGTTTGTCCTTTTATTCTTTTTCTTTTGGCCATTGTGTTGTCTGTCCTTCGATTTCGATTTACGAATTCTGATTACCTCCCTTTGGTATCTTCAAAATCTTCTTACATATACCTTCGTTTTTTAATATGAAATAAAAATCTAAGTTTCGGAGTACAAACATTTGCAAAAGCAATTATCTGACCTTGGACTGAGGAATTACAGTTTATGTGTGTGATCTCTACAGGAGACTGTACAATATATATTTGAAGCTAAATGAGACGACAAAAGCGATACTAAAATACTGCAATATTGACCTCATGACCTCTTATCGTGCAATTGGACACAATGTAAAACATAAATTGATGTGGTGTAAAAATCGATTCACTAATATGGAAACGAATCAAAGAGTAATGCAAATCCCGTTTCACTTGAAATTAAAAATGGCGAATAGGAAAAATTAAACTGTTAAAATTATCCTTCGAAATCAAGATATAATTGTCCTTATTTTTTAACAAATAACTTCATAAAGAATTTAGCAATAAATATAATGGATACGATATTCCCCCAAAACAATGGACGTTTTCATGGACAATATATTATATGTAAAGGTAGTTGAGGGTCATCTATTCCACAAGTATCTACAAATTGAACAGACACCTCTCACCTTCACTCACTAAACTTAAAAAATACTACGACATATGACGTTAGAAATCCAAATCCTGGCTTGAGACAGAAACAAAAATATGACAGGGTTAATTAAACCGACGAATGGTTGAAGGGTTTTCAAGCCACGTCACCAAAAAAAAACCAACAAAAAAACAAAAAACTGGACATTTCAATAGAAATATTTTGAGCAATTCCATCTTGCCAACTTTTATTTGTACCTTGTATGAGGCGAGATAAAAAATGAAGAGAGCCAATGGGTGTAAAGAATCTATATATCAGGACGATAAAGTCACATATTATGTATCAATAATTCTTTGAGGCACATACTGCTAAATATTGACAATTTACCTTGCACTCCAATTAAAAGATATGCTTGATTCGGTTATGCGTATTTAAAATACTTAAATATATCCTCATATCATTATCAAAAATTACAACGTTCATAGCCAATAAAATAGAAATGTATTACGTTTATATGATAAAAGTAATTGCGTATCTACTAGTATCTTTGGATTAGGTAATGTTTCATTTTCACCGTTTAAAAGGAATGTGATTAAAGTTTACTAATAGACATTCCATGTTACCTCTGTTAAAAAATGCATATAGAACATATGAAAAGTTTATTAATTAGCTAAGCGATGACTTTTTAATTAATATATGAAAAATTGCTAAGTCACAAAATTTATAAATATACTGTTACGGCTCATTCTACAGCCTATCGGATTCCAAACGGAAATAAAAGAAAGGAGATTACCTTTAACGAATGATGTTTATAACAGTTTTGTCATTTTCCCAGAGGGATATTATAACAAAGTACTCCTTCACTATGCCACTTCCGGGTTGCTTCACTATTTAATCCATCAATTTGTTTACATTCCACACACAGAGATCGTTCATTTACAAAATCACGAATCACAAGACGAAATCATGTGTGGTACTTATAAGATTAACGCATACATTTAACGCACATGATAAAATTCTACATACTTTAAGCTTGTATCATACATGTATCATGTATTTTATGAGTAACAATTGCAAAAGTAAGGTGTGTTTTTTTACGGGAGAACATGTGTATGTTCTCGTGATCATCACAGATATTTTATTTTGTTTAAAGACTAACGAATACTGTTAATGTACATGATACTAATTATACGTAATCTAAGTTAGTATCACACCATACATTTTCTGAGTTACAATTGAAAACGTAAGGTGTGTGTTTTTTTGTTTTTGTTTTTTTTTTTACGGGAGAACAAATATCCGTTCTCGTGATCAACACAAACATTTTATTTTGTTAAAGAGTAACGCATGCAATTTAATGCACATGATAAGAAATATGCATATTTGAAGCTTGCATCACTATACATTTTCTGGGTAACAATAGAAAAATGAAGGTGTGTCTTTAACAGAAGAACATGTGTCAGTCCTTATGATCATCTCAAACAATTTATTTTGTATAAAAATTAACTCATACAATTTAATGCACGTGATAAAAATTATACATATTTGAGGCTTTCATCACTACACTTTAAGCTTTTATCACAATACATTTTCTTCAGTAACAATTGAAAAGCAAGGTGTGTTTTAAAGGCGAACATGTGTCAGACCAAATCACAAACAATTTATTTTGTTTTTAGAAAACCACAATAAAACGTTAATGAGTCTAAACCATTTTGTAGCCAAATGTAAATGGAATGAACTTTCTTTTTTTAACAGTTTATGACTATTTTACATTAATATAAGTATTCTTACATGATTCTGATGTTTATTTATTTAAAAAAAAAAAAAAAACTTGTGAGCATGAAACAAATAACTGTTTGAAAGTCGTCATCGCTTCGATAGATGAAATTATATATACAGAAACCAAAACGAAAAAGGAAGAAAGGAATAAAGAAAAAAAAAATAATAATAATTTAAGAAAAAAAAGCAACAGCAAAAACAATTAATAAAAAACAATTAAAAAAATGATAATAATAAAAGAAAATAAATAAAAATAACAAACAAAAAAAACCCCCACAAAAATACAAAACAAAACCAAAACAAATATTAAAACGTAAAGGTAAAGCGTTACACATCTATACATGTACAATATGTACAGAAACGTAATGGCTGAAAACTAACGACAGTTATAAAGGTATAAAGGTCGAGACAGGAAGTATCGTACATTACACCGATAATTTGATATTGATGAAATCACTTGTTGAGAACTAAGGAACGGTGTCCACTTTACCAATAAATTTGTCTTACAAATCGTATATGGAATTTCATTATAGATGGTCAGGAGTTTCATTTAATTACGTAATGTCGTAAAATGTATAGATGCACGCACCGTACATTGCTTAAACTAGAAAGTTGTTCAAGAATCAACAGCACATAAATATGTCTTACGTTGTATTTCATTATAGATGGTCATGAATTTCAATTAACAAGAGTTTGAAGATGTATCAACAAATGTTACCAGAAATAATGATATATAAGATACCAAAGGGATAATCAGAATCCGTAAATCGAAAACAAACAGACAATACAATAGCGAAACGAAAAAGGTCAAAAGGACAAACAACAATCTACAAAACATACACATAACACGAACCCACTTACAACTAATTACGTAATGTCGTAACATGTATAGCTGCATGTACATTACATAAACTAGAAATCAAGTTCAAAAATCAACAGCACGAACAACTCCTCTTTACATAGTAAGCTAAAACAAACTACGTACAGATACACCTCTTCATGTCGAAGTTAGAGGGAGCGATAAATGTATTTAGAAATATCCCGCGTTTTCGAGTCATCCGGGGGCAAGAAATGTTTGAAGACACAAATGAGGTAATCAGAAGTCGTAAATCAAACGACAGATGATTGGTCAAAAGAAGAGAATACACTACCCAGTAAACAGTCATAGTAACGTCTTCAGCAATGACCTATCTTAACTGTGAAATGTGGGTCAGCGATAAAAGCGACATTCCTTTACTTCAATTTGTGTCTAAGTGTAATGTAGAAGTGATTGGTGTGAGTGATTGCTGTTTAAAGCCAACTCAGGATTTTTAGCTATATTCTGGCGAGAACAAGTTAATTTTTAATGAGATGATAATGATGATGTTGGATAATCTCTCATGTTCATTTCATCTATATCATGTTTTACTAATTAAAGATTAAGCAACACGACTCCCCTTAAAAACCGGGATGAACTCAAATGCTCCGGAAGGGTAGACACTTCCTGTTCAAATTAAGCTGTAAAAGAATACGAACAGACGACATTTTTTATTTCCTAGATATAAAAGTACGAGATAGCTAGTTTCGACTGTAATTGTCTTAATTATTATTCTTCGTTTGTCTCTAAGAACCCAATTTAATATTTTGTATGAAAAGTTATTCTGTAACAACAGTTATCATCGTAATAATGCTATGTTGTAATAAAGTTTCCCTAGAAACTAACATAAAATTCACGCCATTACCGTGAAGATAAACGATGTTCATTTCTTACAAATTGAACCCTCTATCTTTCTAATTCATAGAGTCTGTAAAGTTAATAAAAACCAATACACAGAATCATATCCAATGAGGCTTTTAATTACATGAATGATAAATAGTGGATCATTAAATACATTTAGATTAATACTGGCAGACATACATAGAAATTACTAATTAACGGGAGCAACGCGAAATTATGCAACCAGGTTTTGGTAATTTTTAACTTGGTCAAACTCTGATCTAATGATCATTAAAACAGAGGATAGGAAACATGTGTAGTTTGATAGTAAAGAAAAAGAGTATTTATGAATATGTTTGTTAGGTTTACCGAATTGTCTTAGCTTCTACGATTTCTAGATCAAAATTGTGAAAGGTTCCGATGGTGTTACATGCTTAGTTTTTCATTCTATTATTCATAAAATAAGGGTATATGTTCCGGGTTGTATATTTATTTGTGTGGTATGGACTTAATTTTATGCATATATTTTATACGAATTATCCACCTTTTCAGTTGAATCAATAGACAGACATTACATATATTGATAAGGAAGTAAAATGTACATTACGAGCTCATATAGTTTAAAAAAAAAACATAGATAAAAAAGAAATCATGATAAATTCAAAGATTACATTTGATCTAAAAACAATATAAGAAGAAGAAGAACAGCATGGACATGATTACAGGGCTACGGCTATAGATGAGTGTTTCAACAGTATTTCAGATATACTGTTGCGATCCGTTTTCTTGGTAGCCAAAAACAAGAATATCCGAAAGAACCATCGATTGGACCGATACAATTGATTTAACTCCATCACATTTTACTGAAGTGCCTGTGCCAAGAAAAGTTTGAAGATACCAAAGGGGAAATCAGAAACCGTATGTCGAAGAAGAACAGACAACACAATGGCCAAAAGAAAAAGTACAAAAGGACAAACAACGATCGACAAAGTACACCAAGGCAACAGTGGAGCTGTTTTGACGGAGATGTATAATTGCATAGTTTTTCATTTTATCACTGACAAGCTGTTTCTAATAAGGTTGTACCGAGTTCATATTGTTACGAGCAGGATATGAGGGGGTGGTTGACGAATAATTATTTAGCGGCGTTGGAACGACGATGTTGTCTGTTTTGTATTAAACCAACACAAGTTGAATTGTATAGTGATATCACACTTAAACAACAGTCCACAGCTAGAAAAATCGCTCTACTCGGACAGATTACCCTGATTCCGAATCAAGAGTCATTCCTCTCCTCTTAAATGTTACGTACTTGCAAACACCAATGTCATAGTGATTGGTTTGACCCCGACCGTCGGATCACGAACCCAAGATCAACGGAACCTGAGACGCACATGTTTATCATTTCAGCATCCGAGACGGTTGCCATGATCGGAAATCAAAGCCACGATTTCTGTGGTAATAGGCACCGATCATAGATAAAATGGTGCCAAATATCATACCACGCATGTTGTATCTATCGTATCAGAAGTCCATTTGATTGACATAATCATATTTACTTTGATTAGACATTGCGAGGCACGGGAGATAACTTAAATAGTTCCAGGTGTAAATAAAAAATATCATTATTTGTCGGTCTTATTGTTTTGTAGAATCTCAATCTTTTAGAGGCGAAACATATAGCGCCTTCCTTTTAGAAAGTCTTATCGGTCCCTGACGTTTAAACTGTTGTTTTTTTTTACACTTGTCATGATATACTACAACAATGTACATTAATTTGGTATGAGGAAAAATTTTAATAAGAACACAAATTGACAAGAAACAAGCTTTCTCTGTCCGATATACCTCTAAGACACATAACCAAAGATTACAAAAAGATGATTATCAGACTATTAACAAGTTAAAAACTCCAAGAGTAGATAAAACAGGTTCCTTTATTATCTTGACGAGCCAACAGCATGCTTAACTATGATCAAGATTCCAGATATTTTATCTGTGAACCGTGAAAACGATATGTTTTGTGATAGAAACACGTTTCAGATCTGATCGTTAAAGAATCATAATCGGTAACGTCAGGGGTGTTTACTGACCAACAGGGTGAGAAAGTTACCATTAAGTTAATGTTTCTTTAATTACCACACCGAGGCTTCCTGTATTGATCGCCATGATATCGGTGAAGAATTGATCACTAGTCGTTTAAAAATAATCACCCACCCTCACCGTCTGATATTGAATTGTACACCTAATATATGGAGGTAATTTATTCTGGCGATGTCAAACACGTTTTACAATATGAAAGGCACAATTATATTGATATTTTCTTTTTGACTGACCACCAGAGTAATAATGTAATTATTGACTCCTTCTGTAGTCAATAATTATAGATAATTTAGAGTTGTATATATAATATTATTCTGTCGATATCAAGCAATACGAAAGGCACTATTTTATTGATATTTGTTTCTTGACCGACCTACAGGGTGATAATGTAATTATTAGCTCCTTGTTTAGTCAAGAATTATAGACAACATAGAGTTGTATATATATAATATTACTCAGTTATTTGGTGTGAATGTGCGGCTTGATGGAATAGTGTTTCATATTTTTTTACCACAACATAAGGGATCGTCTATTTATCTATAATGATATAACTGCCATTGTATATAATCGTCATGATCGTATGACGTCCTAAACAACCTTACAGTGTTCATAAACTTACGCATTCACCATTCATATTTTTATCCATTTTATACCACATATTGTAGATTACAAGTCGTAATTTATTATCAATGAGTTAATATAAATATTCTGTGTTAAAATATTTTATTAAATTAATTATTAAGAGTGGCAGATCCACGATAAGACAATTCGAAATAGATAAAATAATACATTCTAAAGATTATAACTTGTTTTCGGATCCCATTGGTTGATTACTGTTATGAAATTTATTGTAATTGTCATTGTTATAGTTTGTATTGTATTTGTAATTAATCAATAAAAATATGTTTACACTAAAGATTCAGCATATTTTGATTTGTATTTTCTAAAGCAATGGGGTGCATTTCCCCGTTATTATCAATAAAAATTGACATGACGTGACATCATACAATGTAATATTTTTTTTCGAACTATTTGTAGCAATATGTTTTTAAATGTTAGCACTTGAAATGTAAAACCTTTGGTAATTTTTATATTTTCAAATTGAAATTTAAGATTAGATGGAAACAATAATTACACGTTGAAGTGCAACAGGAAGACAGACAGTCATTGGCAACAAATCGAATTTCAAATAAACTTTACAATGTAGTTCATAAATGGTTTTCTGTAACTTACATGTCAGGAAGTAAAACGTTATAAAAGGTATACAACATTCTTTACATGTAGTTTCCAATTTGAAAGACAGGTGTCGGATTGACTTTCTTAAAATTAATTGGAATATTAAATATAGCATGTAGACAGAAAACTACATAGTCTATGAAAATGTACGTGAATATTTAACTGTAGCATTTGATTTAAACAAATAACAATTTGAAGATACACAAGAGGTGATCAGAATCCGGATATCAAAGAAGGTGAGAAAACACAATGTTAAAAAGCAAGAGAACGAAAGGACAAACAGTGATCTACACAACTCTAAGGATGAGACTAAAGATTGAGCAACACGAACCCGAATAAGAAATACACGAAATAGCACACTCCCGCGCAAACTTGTCAAATATAATGTGACGTTATAAGCAAGTTGTCTCTCATAGTAACAGCTTCACATTATTATATCACTATGCATGTGTGGTACATGTTGCCCATCTCTTTAGTTTCCTGTGTTTTAGCTTTCTTGTTGGTAAAGTAAGCTTAACAACTGTCATGACAACATGTCCGTACTGTAATACATCTTTTGAGTATGAATTTGTTACTAATACAATAAAGAATCAAATCAGAACCTCATATGGAATAATTACAGCCTCCCGATTTGTCGATATTGGAGTATGAACACGAAATTGTACTAAAAAAAAGTTTATGATCGAAAACCATTGAAGTTTAAAGCAAAAATAAAATATAAGCGTTACCACTTTATTCTGGGTTTTTTTATGGACGTTTCTTCGCTGGATTTTCATGAGTGCATAAAGTGCAAAATTTTTTCATGCAGGTGAATGAAGTATTCATCTTTATCTTAAGCAACACAAAAACTTGAAGATGGAAATTTACATTGTTTTATTGGATAATAATAGATGTTTACTGTGTTACTAAAGAAAAAATATGTATAAGATTGTAAATTTTGACAAGAACGAAATAACTTATGTCTATACAACACAACAAATGATTATTATAACACTATGTCTGTTACGTTATGGCTATGCACTCTTCATTCAGAAAGTACTGATTCAAAAATTCTATTGCTTGGTCAATTCGAAATTTATGAGGTCATTGCGCATGCGCATTGCAGCTTATGAAAAAAACCAATAAATTACTTAATTGTCTACAATACAACAAATAATTATAATGGTGACATGTCTGTTATGCTATGTCTATGAAATCTTCATTCGGAATGCATGGATTCAGTAATGAGATTCGAACTTTACCTAGACACTGTGTATGTGTATGTGTATTGCAATGTACTAAAACTACTGTTACTTCAATCGGTTCATTTAATTTCTAGTATGCTCTATATTTGTATTGCTTTTTACATTTATCGACTGCTTAATTTTGAACCTATCGAATCGTTACATTATGTGCGCGTTTCAGTGTTAATTAAATAAATAAAAGACGCATATATCAGATGTATTTGTTGACGGTTATTCCAGAAACGCGTCGTGCGCACTGAATTAGATCTTCAAATTTTTTATATTTTAGTTGGAAATCTTTCGTTCAAATTATTCGTCGCTATTCGTCAAGGATATATATATATATATAATGTTATATAATACATTGAAAAGAGACATGATATTACACGTTTATATACACTTCGTAACAGTGTAAAGCTATAGAAAAAAGGGACCAATATTAAATGATATATTTTTTTTTAAATTACAACAACAGTCTGGAGAACAAATATTTGATTGAGTAGTTGTTGTTTAACGCCAACTCTGCAATTTTTCAGGCATAGAATGGCGAGAACAAGTTAATTTACAATGAAATGATGATGAGATCGTTTTGTACTAGACACTCTTAGTTAGATTTCTATAGTGCTAGCTGACTGAAACAACAGTCCACGGATAGAAATGTCGCCCCACTACGACACATTATCCTGATTACGAGCCAACCAACTCTTTCTTCTTAATGCTGCGTGCTTAGCAAAGAACCAACAAATAAGAATTCTATATTCTTTGGTTTGACCCGATCGGTGCTTGAACACCCGATCTACAGCACTCTAAGGCGAGCACGTTAACCTTTAAACCACCGATGTTTGACTTTGATTCTTTATACAAATGTAGTTATAAATGATACAGGATCTTTCACCCTCCTCCTAGATTGGAACAAGCACGTAGATAAAATGTGGTGAGGTTAAGATACATGTACGGGCCTTAATCATTCCCTCTTATTAAAATGATGCGATCATGCAAGTGTTTTTCACGTGTACATAATGCTTTTTTCCAAGTGGGTACAATCTTACCTTCACATATGGTTGGGAAAACATACTCTATTCAATTTTCGCGACGCAGTAGTCACATGTATGATATTAGTTCCCTAACAAAAGATGCAACAGTACTATTGCATATTAATCTTACTTATCGGTTAAGGTTTATTTGAAAATAATTAGGATGATTGTCGTGGTTTTGTAATGATGTCGTTGAAAGCATGTTCATTATTGCACCATATTATAGCATGCAGATATTAATATGACAAAAAATGTCAAATAAATAACAATGTACTTAATCAAATAAAAGTACAACGTTTATTAGTTATGACGATTTCTTTATAACGTGCCAATTGTATTGCTCGTTTGCAGGTAACAATGGAATATTTATTTATTAGTGACCCGTTCTGTTATAAGTAAGCTGTGTGGGATGCATGCTCAGCATGAAAACAACAATAATAAATTGCCTTGCATTTACTGAACATCCGCCAATTCGTCTTTTTATGGTGACAGACAATGGTTGATCAAAAAACCTTGAAAACATCTTCACGTACAGAATGTGCTACATATTATATGATGTCGAATTATGTACTTGATCAATAACACTTTATTTGGAGTTTACATCTTTTTTGTTTTATCATTTTGAAGATGTGATTACAAGTAAGTCAAACTGTTTTGACTAATCCAACATCAGACCCAGTAATACTGCCAGATCTCCAGGATTAGTCAAATTATCTTGCTTCATTATTTGTTCGTGTCTGAATGATGCAAATATTGAATTCATCTACCATACATTCATCCCAACGACAGCAGTAGTTAAATACAATAATACTGTACAATATAAGTAAAGGTAATAACAAAGTTACCGAACACAGAGCAATCTTCCAAAGGGAAATTAAAAACTCATAAATCAATAAACAGACAAAATCAGTCAACAACCGGGAAACTGGGAAACCGCAATGGCCCTGACTTGGTACAGGCATTTCTAAAGAAATGGTGGATTGAATCAGATTTTACGGCGCCAACCTCTCACTTCCATTACGGTATATATAAAAAACCATATAGAAATGAAGGAAGGCGTGTGACAACGAATTTTGACTGCTACTGAGAAAGTATCGACAGTTGAATGGTAACGAAAAAGTAACATCTTGTAGCGTCTGCGATGAGCCTACTCTTATTCGAAATCTACGCTAAGACCTTATGCGTGCTGCGACCGTGGACCTCTCCAAACACATTACCTACTATGGTCTACAGACAGGATTTCCGTATCATAACCTGACAACCTCCATCTCAGAGGTTGAGCGATGTGACCCTTTACCAGTACACCAATGGACAGTCTAGAGACACTTGCAACATTAGGCACGCACGACAGAGGACGACGACAAACAAAACACAACACCGGAAGCTAAAAAGATGACCAACACGGAATCCATCACAAACCGAGAGTGAACCAAGATGCTCGCGAAAGGTAGGAAGCCCCTGCTTATTATAAGACAGCCACCGTGTTGCTAATATGATAGTCAAATCTTGTCGGTGAAACTCATTACCTAATCATTTCAATCTAAACAAGTAAACTATCATTAGTATGATCTGGTCATATCGTATAATGATAATGGTGTATGTTGTGAATTTCAAGAATGAAACGCATCATTTTTATGATTAATAGTGTTCTTCCCAAGTGTGTTTAAATAGAGGGTAGCATGATGTTTTAATCTTCTATCGCCAGGTCGCCATCATATAGAGAATGATTTGTACGCAAACGTTAGAGGAAACCAAAAGGTCAAACACGAATGGACAATCCAAGAGGAAAAGACACCACTGGGCAGAACCCATAGAACCCATGCGACATAGAACGAAGACAAAAAAATAAAAATAAAAAATTACAAAAAAACAAAGCACAACCCAAAACAAACCAAAATAAAACACAAAAACAAGACACAAATACACACCAAAGAAGATAGACATATTAGCAACAAGGACACACCAATAACACGGGGTGAAGATAGTTTCTCGCGAGAGTTGAGTAGGTCCTGTAACATTTTGTTATATTTGTACACATGAGTCAGCGTAAAACCAAATTCATGTTCCGGTAAATTGATAAGCTTTTAGAAGGGAGGATTTGAATAACTACATATTAGACTACATGATTACGATCTGGAAATGAAAACACCAGATAATTATAATTCAATGTTATATAACTGTGTTTTCTAATTGGTGATAATTCATTATGACATTATGTCTTTCAACAAGTACACGTTTAATAATATTGTGATCTGTATTGAAGAATGATCACAGAAAATTCTAACTTTGAATGATTATAAAACATGAACTTGTTGTTATACTTATATAATTAGTACAGCTTTTAATTAACTTTGATATACAGTAGAGGAAATATTTATATAATGATGAGTAATTTATATTTATTGTGGCAAAATATTGGTGTAGATGAGGGCAATAAGTAGAAAATACTCATTTAAAAGTAGTACTTTAAAAAACATATTTTCGCTGCTTTGAGAAATGAAGGTGATGGTTAGGGTCATGGTGTTTAATGCCACTTTTAACAATATTTCAGTCATACATGGCGATCAGTTTTATTGGTGGAGGAAATCGGAGTACCCGGAGAAAACCACCGACCTGCCAGAAGACAATGACAAAACTTTATCACATAATGTTGTATCGAGTACACCTCACCTGAGCGGGCTTCGAACTCACAACATCAGTGGTGATAGGCTCTGATTGCTCAGGTAGTCATAAATACAACTACCATACTATCACAGCCACGACGTCTTTGTGAAATGAAGAAAAAAACGTGAAATTAATGGAATTTGTAATAAAAACGAAGATAGTTGATTTAATGCCGACGAGTTTCTAAAATAATCTTCTTCAGGTACACTAATAGTTAAAAGATTGGAAAATCCATTTTTTTGCCACTTTCTCTGGATTGTCCATTCTTTATTACAACTTTGCTATTCTCTAACAATTATTAAAAATCTAAAACCAAAATTAAACCAAAGAGTCTGACTTATTAAATTTCAACATATAATGATTATTTTGAGCTCATTTGTTTTTAAACTTGCAGTACTTGGGACACCAAGCGATGTCGGGTATTTCTAGATATGTGATCGTATTGGTCGAGGTAGTCGGATATGTAGATTTATAGTTTGATAAATCTGACACGCAATTCCGGATGAACGTTTGCAAAATTAATCTCCGACCAAATTCGATTCTATATTTATATAATTCCCTCGTAATACAGATGATAAATAAAGACTGGAGCCAGGAAAAATATATATCTATCCCATTTAAGGATGTAGACATAAATATTCAAAGATAATTAATAATGGAATCTTTTAGACAAAAAAATCAGAGTACAGTACATTAAAGACCGTCCTCAGTGGCAGTCAGAATTCCACAAGTCTACAAAAGGGTGAAATCCACAGCCCTATGATCACTTTCATTTAACAATATAAAGAGTCGAAAAGGTTAAATATCAGACAAATTCCAAGGTGAGCTCAAAAACATCAATTAAACTTAGTACAAAATATCGATATGTTGCTCCTGTGCTGAGCACGTAGAAATACAATACAAGAACAAATATTAGTTGACTTGATAGCAACATAGATTTGTCAGAGTGGTGTGAAATATCTCTCTGTGGACTGTTGTTTCTTGAGCTAGGACCTTTGATTGCACCTTCGGTATTCTCTAACTGTTAATTATTATTTAAGAACATCCCGTTTGAGGTCATGTCATGTTACCTTTCGTTCATCCTTGAACGTCCAATCATATGCAAGACAGTCTCCATCTCTTGCCGTCTACTTGGTTTTTATGCATAAAAAAAATTAGTAGATTCATCGCTGATTGGTTGGTTTGAAATTATGTACCCTGACATGACCTTTACGGAATGCCATTAAATTCTGGTGCATCATCAAAGAAAAAAAAAAGAAAACTAATTATCCCATTATTACGGCGTTTTAGACCCGCTGAACCAGTGGTGGAAAAATCTGTAATCCTCTAGAGGATTAAAATGTCTCGTGCCTTTCCGCGCATCCTAGCAACATAATTTTGTAGAGGTCCGCAAAAGGATTTTGAAATAAAGTTCGTGTTAGATAATGGGAGAAACAAATTCTCCTTCGGTTGCCCATGTGGGTTGCGATATTTCTCCACTATAGAGTGGGAAAATATCGTAACCCACGGGCGACTGAAGGAGAATCTGTATACATACCACAAATATCTAGTATTAATTAGGTAGTACTACAGGATAGAGTGATACCGAAGAGTCATTCGTATTTTGTTCAGCGCCACACCGTATATGCATTGTTGATTATTAATCATAAGCGACATGGTCAACTCGTACAACAAATGGTATTAATTATGTAGTAGAAATTCAATTAAGACACGAGCAATTAACAACATATAACTAAAACATGCTCATTCTTTCATCATAAGTGGATGATTCACATTTAATAAATGTGAAACAAAACGCACAGGAGTGCTCTTTGATCTGGGTTACCCAGAAGAACAAACAATTAAAATTAATAAAAATTTCAAACGAAACGAATATCTTTGCTATGTTATGTCATTATTTTTTTCCAAGCCTATGTAAGTGGTTTTGACTGACTTAGATGCCTAAGGATAAATAGAACATGCTTTATCATCTTGGGATGTCAAAATATTAAAAAGAGCATATAATATTTCTTATCCAAGTTTTAATTAAAGACTGTCTGTAACCCAGATGTTTCACTTTTGAATTTAAATTATTGGGAGGAAAGGTATAAAGATATATATAAGAGATCAATTACTACTAATGAACAACAGCACATTACTTTCTTTTTGTTTGTTTTCCTTTGTGTTTGCATCTTCAATGATGAACAACGACCACCATGTATGCCATGCTATCTTTCTATACTATATAACATGTGTTAGTTGACTGTACGTATCCATGCCCATTTTATTCGACGAACATTTCATACAGCCGACTGTTCAAGTTGTTTATTTACAGAAAAATTAGGACAAAATGACGAACAATTATCTACAAAACAATACACGGAAAACTACGATCGAGAACCACTAACTCAACTAAAAATAGGGGGATAATTCATGTGCTGTGGTAGGGTCAGCATTTCCTGCTCCACTAGTGAACACGTGAACAATTTTACGTTTTGTTTGAAAGTAAATATACAATGTGAAAAAAAAATAGAATTAACATGTGATATTTCCAAGCCTGTATGTCTAGTATTATATCATTCTTCCATGTTGTAGATATTACTTATGACTTACTAAAGAAAGTTTTTTCACTCACAATTGCTTGTCTAATCATAATTATAATAAACTTGCAAATTCAACCAGTGATGTTATTAAAATATTATCAAATGTGACGTTATATACAACAAATAATCATAGGCTTGTGTTGTTGATGTGCTGAACATACTTTAAACTTCTCTGTCGGCTATCTGGTTTCGACAGGTGCCACAGGTGGTGCAGGACTGCTTAACCTTATGGAGCACCTGAATTCACTCCAGATTTCTAATGGGGTTCTCATCATATCCATACCGTTGAGATTATCATTATTTAATATATTATACATACATGTAAAAAGTAAGTTCCTTTTCTTAATGTTCAAAACAAATCTATATTGTAAATGTAATACAAACCTTTAGTCAGGGACAAAGAAGGCTAAGCATTAACTGTATTTTTCCATTCTAAATTGATAGTGAAGAAATGTGTCGTATATCTGATTCTTTTTAACCTGAAAATATATACATGAAATTAAATTTATACTGTTGTGTTATAATTCAATTTCGTTAAGTGGCTGAGTTAGATATTTAACGTGCCAGTTCACCGAAACAACAATCCGCGGGTAGACATGTCGCTCCATTCTGACACCTTATTCTATTTCCGGGCCAACCAGTCTTTATTCTTACCTTACTCCGTAATGCTGCGTTCTTAATAGAGAAGCAACACAAAGACATTGGATCGAGTCGGAACGGGTCTCGAACACACGATATACAATTGAATATGAGCACGCACACCATTACACCTCCGATACGGTAATACTATGATTACGTTTGTTTTGGTTTTTTGTTGCTTAACGCCACTTTCACCAATATTTCAGTTATATCGTGATGGTCAGTTTTATTGGTTGAGGAAACCGGGATACCCAAGAGAAAACCCACGACCTACGGTAAGTCACTGTGATAGATAATAAATAAAGCACATAAAATACGTAAAATCGGTTCGTTCTTCTAAACCAGTCGTCCATTACCCTATCTCTAAAATAACTCTTCACCAATGATTAAATAATAATAAAATCATATTCAAAACAATATCAAAGCATTATTTTATTTTTCAGAATAACAGATAAAAACACTTATAATGACAACATGTTGTTAATATAATACTTGTATATAGTGTTCTTATCAATTATTTATCAATAAAGTTAGCGTAGGAATTTTGTTATTGTTTTGTTACTAGCAGGTAACTCTAAGCACAATTGCTTAAATATACTCTGAAGTTTGTTTAGACTTCATATACATTGCCATCACAACTATGTTGGAATTTTTTTGAAATATTATTTTGGTCCCACAAAGCTGACTTAACCCCCGCCACTTTTAATTGCTGTAGCCGTACCAAGGAATGTGCGTTAAGGGTGTTAAGTTAACATCTTATTCTACGATTTTGTGATTACATTTTATAAACGTTTCCACAGTGCGATATGTTTTGCTTTTTTCATTCACTTTAATTTCTAATTTTTAAAATCTCAACCCGACATCTCTAGATCTGAAAAAAATATTGCATCATTCCATTATTAAAAGATCCATTCATTATGATATGCATTTCTCAAGGTGTGAGATTGAAATATAAAACGTGTATCAGGTCTATCATAGCATGATAAATTAACAATCAATTCTTAAGTGTTAGTAGTCTCATAAAAGTAACACGGTTAACGTCTTCAAAATTGAGAGAATAACTTACCATTAAGTCTTAAGAAACGTTATCGATGCCTGTTGTTTGTTCCTATACCAGCAATATTTATACATATAGAACTCGATAGTAGATATCTATTCTGAAAGCTTCATTATATATTAAATAAACATACATTAGTCTATAGTTTATTGTATGATAATGATAGAAAAGCGATTTATTTGATAGTAAATATCGGGGGTGCCGTCATTTGTATATATTATTCTGTGACGTATGACTTTTAACGCTGCACGAAACTTAAAATTGATATCGTTGTTTGAAGTGTCAAAGATAAAAGGTGTTAATGGTACCAAAAAAAATGCAATCATGTGCATGAACATTTTGTTCACGAGCGTTTGCATACCTGAGCAAATAAACGTTAGAGAATACCGATGGGGCAATCAGAAAAGGAAAATAAATAGAAACAGGCAACATAGGGTACGGTGCACAAGACGAAGACAAACAAGGCAAAAACACAACACAAGATGTATTGGACACCACTATGCGCAAGCAAACACAAATAACGTAACTGGCAATTCACTGAACGCCAAAAAAAAAAAAAAAATTAAAAAAAAATAAAAAAACAAACAAACAAAAAAAAACACGACATATTCCGATAGAAATCCAAATCGTATTTTCATGAAAACTTTACCAAGTGCAGGGCGCATGGACGAATCGTAGATAAAATCATGGGAAGACATAACATATATTTCGTTTCTAAAAGGATCTATTTTTAAAGATTTAGATTTGTGCTTTAATTGGACAATGCCATTAACAAATTTGACGGTTTGTTTAAGTACAACCCTATTGTGATGTCGTCCGTTTGTGCCGGACATGTTGGTTTTATCACCGGACATGTCACATAAAGATAATACAGCAAGCAATATCAGCACGTTAACATGACATATCTATTTTTATAAAGATATTCTTATTATATTCTAGGTTTACTCAAAAGGGTGATTTGAGGTAATATACAAAAAAATTCATTTCGATGATGATGATAATGATGATGATGATGATGATGATGATGATGATGATGATGATAATGATGATGGCCACTCTGTACTTGACCAACACGCTTATTTATATATTTTCAAAGTGGTAGCTCACTGAAACATTGCACTCGAACATATCCTAATTCCGAGCCAACAAAACTTTGCTCTTACTCATTGATTTGATTTTTGGTGCTTAACTCCACTTTCAGCAATATTTCAGCTGTATCATGGCGACCAGCTTTAGTGGTGGAAGAAGCCGGAGAACCACCTACCATGGACAAGCAACTGGTAAACTTTATCACTTGCGGCTGCGAGTCGAGTGCACCTTTTTTGTAAGTCGCAAAGCCAGGCGCGAACCCACACCATATTGGTGATAGGCTTGTATGAGTTGTTAGGTAATCCAACTACCTAACTCATTGAGCCACCCCGGGCCTCTTTACGTATTGAAGGTGAATGCTTGGCGGAGTAACAGCAAACACCACATTCATAGTATTTTACTTGACGCAACCGGGGTTTGAATTCATGACCTACAGTACTCGAGCCGAGCACGCTAACCATTATACCAGTGATGCGGTTACTTGCTAATTAAATAAAGTCGGCATGGACATATATTACTTGTACATGCTTCTATTTGAATCGTGTCGACCTTAATCATTGTTTTTACTAACACAGATAGCAGGGAATGGGTGGTCGAAAAAAAACTTTACAATGAGTAACTTTCACTAAGCAGGATATGACCATCTTATCTTAACTGACTGTATAAACACGTTTTATGGTTATTTCTCTATCACAAAAAGATAAGATTGGGTTTTCTCTTCCAAGAGAGATAAGAAACCAACTGATAAATCTAGTTCAATTATACAAAATCATTCAATTAGCATTTTTTTCACTTCAAATGTTATTCTAAGAACGATGTCCGTAACATCAAAGATGTGTTGAGCCGCGTGGCAGTAATTTTACATGACGTCAATTTCTGATAAGAAGAGCTGCAAGATACTAAAGGGGTAATCAGAATCAGAATATCGAAGAAGAACAGACAAGAAAATTGCCAAAAGAAAAAGTGCAAAAGCACAAACAACGATCTACAAAACATGAAGACATACACATACAACTAAAGATCGAAAATAAGGGTAATAACAAAATTACCGAACACCGAGCAATCTTCCAAGGGGAAAGGCAAAACTCATAAGTCAACAAACAGACAAAATCAGTCAACATCCAGAAAACTAGGAAAACCGCAATGGCCCTGACTTGGTACAGGCATTTCGAAAGAAATGGTGGGTTGAATCAGATTTTACGGCGCCACATCTCCCGCTTTTATTACGGTTAAAAGGTTAATACACGAATCTAAAAAAGATGTGATTTATGTTAAAGCTAAAATGCTTCACCTATGGTTCTATGACTAAGATGAAAAACATAAAAATACCACAACACCTGAACAGTTCCACAATCCATTCCGAAAATAATATAGACAGAAGAATCAAAATAGCCCTAACACATATACATGACCTCCCCCTTTCATGGCTTGGTACACACCCTTCAATAAAAAGTGTGGTGAGATATTCTACTTTTATGGGCAAAACCTCTCATCTTAGTGAAAGGATGAGGTTTTGCAAGTGTTTTCCACATCTGGGTAAAACAGTCATTATAGTTAGCTGACTAATCCATGATTTCTTTAAAATACAGAAGCAATTAGACAATTAAATGGAGAAGATTTTTGTGGTTGCAAATCATTTTTAACCATTGAACACATTCTACATCTAATGGCATTCCAGTCTTTACTCTTGTTCACATGGGGATTAACTAAGATGTAACAAGATTTCATTGAATGGTTTATTTCTTATAACTTTATTTTCAAACTGCTTAATGTACATTCTCGGCTTTCCATAGATGGCCGCCAAGCGCAATATTTAAAAAAAAAAGGGAAAAAATATGATTTTATAGTGTACATGGTGCGTTTCTTGAACATCTGTAGAGGTAAGATCATAGTCGACAGATTGGAAAGTAAAAAGTCTTTCGGAACAATTGATCTATGGGGCCATAACATGATGGCTAAACTTGGCTATGGTTATCTATGACCCATGGAGACTGGCTTTAGCTTTATTAAATGACTATAGTTATGACATGTCAGCTTAGATAATACAACAGACGTTAACTTTATGGGTTAGGGTCATGGTGTTTAACGCCACTTTCAACAATATTTTAGTTATATCGTCGCGGTCAATTGTATTGCGGGAGGAAACTGGAGTATCCGGAGAAAACAACCGACATGCCATAATAACAACGGCGAATAATTTGTCGTGACGACTCAGTTCGTCACAGGGTATCTTAGAAAAGCATAGTAAAGGACAAAACGACTAACAACAATCTAGAAAACACGACACAAACAATATTTAAGATCGAGCATGAACGTAAGGCCCTGGAAGGGTAGGCAGTTCCTGCTCCACTAGTAACACCCACTTTGTTATTGCTAAATGACGCGAACATCATCTGATGTTGAAATTGACTTGGACGCCAGTATACGCATAAAATATAAATAACATAAATAATGCCAATGGTGTAAAGAACTAGACACCGTTTTTACGCGAAAAGACAAAAGAAAGAGTCAAAAATTATATAAAGCAACACTAGGTTTTAACACATTCTTAGTTTACACTGACAATGTACACGATTGAAAAAGATTATCAACTCATCTAACGTTATACATATAGGCTATGCATGTTTATTTGTCTTGTGATAAATCCATCCAAGTTAACACAAACGTTATTATTGTAATACTGTTTTGTTTATATTGATGATAATGTAAAACGTTACTGGATATATTAAATATTAACAACATTTAATACAAATGTAGTACTTTATCAGATACTGGGCATAACGTAAAAGAGGTTTATCAATTATGTTTGATTTTTGTATGGTCAATGTCCAGCGGCAAATATTGCAACATATCCAGCACAAGACTAGAAGTTAAAACATTTTTTTTTAATCTGCAGAAACGAGGAAAAAACGTGATAACCGCCGCCACGACTTTTTACTGCTGCCAGAAATGTATGGAGAGTATGATAGGGACGAAAGATAAAATATTTTGTTGCTGATGCGCCTATACGTTTTTGAGTTCTACAAAAGAGTTCCTTAACGTATAGGGGACGTTTCCTTCACCACATATGTTACCCATTATTGTCCATGGTCAGGCTTTTCATATTATAAACTGACATCACCTAAGAGAGAGAGAGAATTATTCCCTATCCGGCATTTGGGGGCTCGCTGGGCTTCGCACGCGTGTTTGATTTGCCTCATCTTATAACATTACATATTATTACAGAGTATTAATATAGTTGTCATGAATTTAGCAAAATTTCACATTATTTTCTAGACATAGACAGGTATCACGAGGATCCCACTTTGGGTGTTCACTACCCGTATTAAATCGTGCTACAAAACATTGCAACCCGAATAAAACAGAATGTCTCCTGGCAACATCAAACAAATATTATAACAAGGAATGAGACACAATGGCTACCAATTTTCAGGGATAAATATTGAATGACAATCAGGATAGACAAGATGACGACAATACAAACACAGACAAAACATGTCAAGAATTATAATAGTAAGATATGAGTTACTGGATAACCAGCAGTATTTCAGCCATATTTATGACAAGGGCGTATCATGATCCCTGTACTTTAAAGACCTCTTTTGAAGATTTCTAAAAAAAAAGGTATTATCATTGTTTCTGCCAAAAAAGACTAAATTTTCTCTACCCAACTATCCATACATTTTACAAAGGTTTTTTTTATCCAGGCTGGTAAGTCCCTCCTTGATTTCTATATTGTTTATTTTGTATATGAATTCTTGAACTTGCTATCGTCCAAAATATATCTGAAACACTGCTAGCTGGACGTTAAGCAATACTGAGTCAATCAATTAATTGTCTGTGACTTGTAGTAGGTATGTGGTTTTCGCTGGGCACTAAGGTTTCATCCAACAATAACATACCTAGTCAGTTCAATAAAAGAAAACGACAATAACACAATCTAGAGCTATTTTGTATGCCATATATCCAAAACTTATATATTACTATTTCATTTCTGGCTTTTAAAATCTGAATCGTTATAATAAATAACAATTAGATGTAACATTGGCAGTAGAGCATTAATATTTGATCATAAATCTATTTATCATTCATTGTAGGGCCCTTGTTTATTACTTCCTGCTTAGATAATCGAACATTCACAGTTGTTATTGTTACTGTATTTAGATTTTTATCAATTAAAGAGATTTCATTACATCTATATACACAGTCAAACCTGTATACCAAAGCCAATCAAGGGAACCTGAAAATGTGGGTTTTTATGAGCAGTTGCCCTATATATGCAGGCTAAAATTATATGTTCTATTCACTAATGGGAAAAATCAGACTGCCCTATATAGACAGTGATTTGTTATATAGAGATCCCCTGTCAGACATGTTCGACTGTATATCATAATATCATGTATTTCATTTATACATCTATGCTGATATCGATTTTCGTAGATTCATGGAAACCACAAATATTTAAATATTTGAATTCGTTCTCGGATACTTTGTCATAGGTATTTCAGTACCGACAAAATTCGGAAAATCAACGAAATTTGGTACCCAAACAATTGCATTAAGCTCATGGAAGATGGAAATGAACACATATAAACCATTCAACTGGCTATGTTGACAAATCGTGTATGACTTTTGGGGGGTGGCTATGATATTCCCCGAACTAGATTTATTTTCCAATCAAATTTTTCTTAAAATGTAACCATAATTTCTTGTTGAATACTGCATGGGCAATTAATTTATTTCTTGCAGCTTTCATATTTAGATAAAAAAAAACAAAAATAAAAAGCAAAAAACAAAAATAGGAACATTCACCACATGAACACACAGAGACACAATTCTAAAGTTTTATGTTCGCTCCAATATGCGCATTAAGACGATAAAACAATTTCAAAAAGGAAAACAGACGCCGCCAAAGGCTATCTTACTCCATGTAAAACATACTTGATCTGCATTTTAAAGACGTCATTAGCAAAACACGTTTATACAAACACGTTGTGCCTATTACATAATGAGATCAAAGCCTGAGAGGCAGGGGAGGAAATATTAGAGTATTATCTACGAGAGGAATGCTGGATTAAAGTGACCATAACGACCTCTCTGAACATAAACAACAGTAAATGAAGTGCAAATCACAGACATGTGAAAAGTCATGGAGCGTTAGAAACCAGACGATACATTGATTATATCATTAAAACATTACGATCAGAAGGCCTGTAGGAATAAATGTTGATACATGGGAATTTGTTTGATTGTATATCAAATACTAAAAAATATTTATTGTTTTGATATTAATATATTTGTGGCAAACATACAACACATTTAGAACATGGTATATATATGTAATAAATGGACTAATTACATAATTTAAGTAAGAACTGAGACTGGTTGGCTATGAGTGAGGATAATGCGACCGAATGGAGCGACATGCCTAACTGTATACTCATGTTGTAGCGGGTTAGGTTAGTACAAATTCCAAATAAGCGCGATAATCTAATACAAAGCAGACATTATCATCATTTCTTTAACAGAACAATACTTTGAGCTAAATAGCATTCGCTAAATAGCTCTGTTTACAAAATATGACCTTACGGCAAACAATACGTTAAAACACTTATTTATTTTTCTTTTACACTGAAACGTAATTGTACATCTGTACTATAGTAAGAAAATAGGACAATAGAACACATTGGTGCGTTGTTAACGACACCATAACTGCCAAACCAAAATGTTAAATACAAGATAAGACAAGCCATACCTCATGTATGTGCTTAAATGTGTTAAAATGCTTTCAATAATCAAATGAAAAGATCTCATTTAAGATAGAATGTCCTTGAAACAAATATCGATTTAGTTTGAGAGGGAAACCCATAATGTAATAGTATATCATATTAATTCTTTTAGAATTAATGCATATCGTTTTCGTGCCTTTTGATTGGACAAGAGCACTGTCACGTGTTTGTTTTTGATTCGTTCATAACTCTATGAACTTTTTCGTTATTGATCTGTTCATAACTCGATGAACTTTTTTGCATAACCAGTATACAAAATATGGCGGCCGCCGACAGGAAACTACAATAGTGTCTGATTTAAAGCAAGCCTGAAAATCAGTTTAATAATCAAAATAGGGAAAATATTCACGTGGAAGAATTATAAGTATTAAACGGTTCTTTTCGTGAGCTCATGCATGTGTAAACGGTGCCGATACACTCACAAACTTTACATAAACGTCCTTTGGACGTTTATTCATTTTCATTCATTTACACATGCATGAACTCCTGAAACGTTTAATCCTAAAATGACTGTAAAGAATCTGTAAATATACTGCCTCTTAGTTAGCTACAAACACATGCTTCTGTTTTACTATGCTAGTCCAGATTTTGTTGAACTATGACAATTCCAATCTTGAGTGTGTGTCTATCCTGGGTACGGGTCTGACTGCTGAATGTCAACTTTTCACAAAAGTAATTTTCATCAAATATGTATTAGGGTGTAGTATTCGAAAGCTATGAAAGGCACAAGTATTTTCTTTCTTCACATTACTCCGATTTAGAAATTAGTTATATCAATTCCTTTATTCGTTATCACCCCTGGTACATCGTTATCTTGATTTACTAATTCCTTTATTCGATATTATTATCTCTTATCATTGATCCTTTATCTCGATTTAAATAAATCGCTATCTCGATAATATTATACAATTACTGTCTTTTGATGAGGTAAATGTGTGGATTTATTGACTTCTGAAAAAAATTGATATTCACTGAGCCCGAAAGGGCGAAGTGAATATCATTTTTTTTCAAGTCAATTAATCCACACATTTACAGAATCAAAAGACAGTAATTGTTTTATTCTATATTTTGAGTAAATAGTGGTATTCTG
>MJUT01035632.1:324188-337753 GCA_002080005.1 Gigantidas platifrons
AAAAAAAAAAAAAAAAAAAAAAAAAAAAAAAAAAGGTTACATGTCCACTGTCCTGACGTAGTGCTACATTATTGTTTACATCAATAAAAAAAAAACCATGCTCCAAAAATAGTAACACGTGACAGTTACCGCGGTGAATATTAAATCTGAGGCGGTGAATACGTCTTTTTATTTTTAAAAATAATTTTGGTAGAAATCTATACTAAAGGATTTACTAATATAGAATAAAAAACGTTATCTCCAATACGTCGGTCGATATCTCGATTACGTTTAGTCATTTTCTTGATTACTTTATTGGTTAACTCGGCTTGTTTATTAGCAAGATACTTTTATAGAATAAGCTTTGATTGAGGAGTTTATGAATATATCAAGCGAGCGTAAAGCTCCCTTGTATGAGTTGATTTTTTTTTCGCTGAATTTACGTAAACAGAATTTCCAGTTATACAGTTCCAATTTATTCTCCTTTATAATAATTGTTGTTTTGGAATCCCAAAATTAGTTGATATATACCTTACCACCCTCTTTTTTGCCAAGAACAGATTCATAAAATGGTCACGACCAATGAGCACAGTCAGCACATAAAATGTGATTCAACCCACCATTTCTTTAGAAATGCCTGTACCAAGTCAGAGCCATTGTGGTTTTCCCAGTTTCCCGGTTGTTGACTGATTTTGTCTGTTTGTTGATTTATGAGTTTTGACGTTCCCTTTAGAAGATTGCTCGGTGTTCGGTAATGTTATTATTACCCTTATTTAATGGATAATAAACGTTAGAGAAAACCAATGGGGCAAACAATAATAGACAATCCAAAAGACAGGCAACATTGACTATACAAGATACAGGACGTAGACAAACAAATAAAAACACAATTTGTGTTGGAAACTGTGTTAATCGTGATAGCAATTTACTTAATCACGATAACTGCTATAGTACAAAGACAACACCTAACAACTCACAGAACAATGACAAAGTATATTACTCTTATCATATGGAAACGGATATGTTGGGGTACTCGAAGATATTTCTTTGAAGTCTGCTTTAATAGTATTACGACAGTTCATATTTAGCTTAAGCAAACAAACAAACAAACAAAAAACAATTAAAACTTGTACGATACGCGGAGAAAGTTTGAAGAATCGTAAATATAAGGACAAATAATAAAATGGATTAAAGAAATCCAGTCATCAAGAGGAGAGGGTAGGGATCAAATTAACCCCACCACATGTTTGTGCCTGTCCCAAGGACCTGGATTTCCAATGTCATATGTGGTGGTCGTTTTTGTGTTCAGTGAGTTCAGTTAAGCTGAGAGGTGATTAATTGTTCGTTTTGTTGACATTGGTGGAACTGAAGACCATCATTTCTTAAACCTTTCTTTTCATAAAGACAATGACATACATAATACTGCACCAACAATAGTGGAACACTGATATTAATTAACATGAGGTGATGTGTTGAGTATATATAATTTACTATAACGACCTGTGTAGCATTAGTTACACCTTGGTATTCTGTACACGTCGTGTCTTGTTTATACTAGTTAGTACAAAATGTCTTTGATGCACATAATATTGGAAAACGAAGTCACAACTTGTATGTTAAAGTTATTATACCAACTAATGTTCTTACTTAACATTGTTTTACAGATTGGTTTCCTGAAATAAGGGTCACAACGTTCAACCGAAAAAAAAAGAATAGTACTTTGTCAAAGATCAGAATTCGTCTATATTTGTAGGATAATTTCCACGTGTTTCTCTCCTTCGTCGATTTACATGATTGATTGATTTTTTGTGTTTAACGCCCCTTTCAGCAATATGTCGGCTATATCATGGCGACCAGGTGTAGTGGTGGAAGAAGCCGGAGTACCCTGAGAGAACCACCGACCACGGGCAAACAACGGGTCAGCTTTAACACTTGCGGCTACGAGTCGAGAGCATATTTTTGTAATTTACAAAGCCGGTGCGAACCCACGCCGTATTGGTGATAGGCTTGTATGAGTTGTAAGGTAATCTAACTACCTAACTCATTGAGCCACCCGGGCCCTTATGTCGATTTGCATTGAATGCATTCTTTTGAAGTTTCATTGGGGTATGAAAGCGTTGACCGATACTTCAAAAGAATGCATTTAATTCTTACAATTATATTTAAATCACACCAAAATTTAATATAGTTGAATTTTTCGTTGTGAATTTTATTTGTGTTAGATTATTTGCTGTTGGAAATTACTATGCCATTGATTGTTTACATCTGACGTCGTCATGGAGGCACGTGCAAGTTCGGGTTTGAGTTTCATTGGGATGTGAAACATCTTTTTTATATCATGTGACCACTTCATAACCAATCATATTGTAACATTTCAATGAAAAACGGAAGGAATGTAATTATAGCTTCTTATTATCCCTTTGGTACCTTCAATCTTTTCTTAATCTCTTATTCAATGATTTATATTGTTCACCGCTTAACGTCCAATAGTCAATATTTCGAGAAAAGGTTTAGTAATATCAAGAACCAATGTGGATGGGGTATGAATGTGACAACACTGCGGCAAATACGTCTGACTGCCACTGGGAATGTATGGGTAAGGGTAGGGACAACTACGTCTGACTACCACTGGGAATGTATGGGTAAGGGTAGGGACAACTAGTATATCTCTTTGTAGCAGCTATAACGCACCTTTTATATCGAATCGACAAAAGATGTATCTAAGATGAACGTAGCATAGCACTATCTAATTACGTTATTTACACTGTGGTCCAAGGTAATATTTTCTCTATATTAAACTGAGAACGAACTTTCCATCACGAGGGCTTTCCCTATCCTTCACCTCGCTGCAGCCCTGTGGGTTGAACCCTGTGAACTTGTAGTAGTACCCAGCCTCTAATTCAAAGTGATTTATTAAGAAATTACCCCACGTATCCTAAGAATCATAGCAAAGTTGATAGACTATACGTGATATACGATATTATGTCATGTAACAGAATCACATTTTGATGAATTGTATGAAATACAGAATATCCTACGAATTTTGAAAGATTATAACCCCCTTGGCTTCATCAGACAAGTAAGTCATGACCTCGGTGGTACTGACAGACATGAATAAATTGATATTATTTCAATTATTCACAGGTATTTATGTATTGTGTGAATTAATTGTAAATTTTAGATCTCTCACTCACTAGGCAGTTATAGCGTTATCTGGCTTTGACTGCATCGGTGATAAGGATGCCCACGCTCAAATACACCTTAATCATCACCTAGGGTGCTTGTCTAAAAATATAACACTCGTTAATTGAGTTCACTCCTGGTTTTTAGTTGGGTTTGTGTTGCTCGATCTTTAGTTTTCCATGTAATAGCAGAAATACTGCTAATATTGTTGCTAAACACCAATCAATCAATCTATGTAATATTTTGTAGATTAGTGTTTGTCCTTTTGTGTTTTTCGTATCTTTTGATCATTGTATTGTCTATGTTTTTTCGACTTATGACTTCTGATTAACCCTTGGATTTGATTGATTTGATTTTTGGTGGTTAGCGCCACTTTCAGCAATATTTCAGATATATCATGGCGACCAGTTTTAGTGGTGGAGGAAGCCGGAGTACCCTGAGAGAACCACCGACCATGGGCAAACAACTGGTAAACTTTATCACTTGCGGCTGTGAGTCGAGTGCACACTTTTTGTTATTTACAAAGCCGGGTGCGACCCACGCCGTATTGGTGAGCTATTAGATCCTAACTCATTGAGCCACCCGGGCCCCCTGATTGCCCTTTGATATCTTCAACCTTTTCTTGAACAAACCCTGCCGGAGCACCTGACTTCACCTCAGATTTCTACTCAAAGTTTTTATATTTCGTGGGACCAAATAATTATGAATACACTGTAAGAAGAGTTAGAAGATTCCAAAGGGGTAATCAGAAACCGTATATCGAAGAAGAACAGACAAAACAATGGTCAAAAGACAAAGTACGAAAGGACAAACAACGATCGACAAAACATACATATAAAAATAAAGATCGAGTAATACGAACCCTCCTAAACACCGTGTTTGATCTCAGGTGTAAATTGAGTCACATGTTCGTTAGATGTAATAATATTTTATTGCGATAAATTTGGCAATAGGATTGGACACAAGTTATTGCAACTTATATTAAGTCCTCTCCTTACATAAATAATACACATAATATATAATGACAGCAAAACATATACAACATAGTATTAGACATAAGAGGTACACAAAAGAGTCATGAATTACTACAAACGAGGAAAAAAGGAGGAAAAATCAGAGGAAAACAAAATATAACAAAATTCTAAAGTTGCTGACTTGAAGTACAAAATCTTTTGTCTGTTTAATAAAACACCGAACTTTCTCAAAAATTTTCGAATTAATATGATCAGTATATGTATCATTTCCAAACAATAGTGTTTCAACATTAATCTCAATATTCATATTAATTAAGTCATTGAATAACAATATCCTTTGGTTATTATATAATTGGCATTCTAAATGGTAATGAATGGCATCCTCAATAGGCGAACCGCAGGAACATTTTGGATCGTCCACTACATGAATTTTAGTTAGGTCGGCATGTTCGTTTTGACTACAAATTAACATTATCACAGACAACACGACATAAACTATATAAATAGTACAATACTAGGATTTCAGTAACGTGTCTAATAAAAGATGTCAATTAATTGTTGAATCAAATATACTATCACTGGGTCGATACTTCTGCTAGTATCATTCATCCAGTAGTCGATTCCTCGTCACCGACTTGGTTTATTATATATTTATGTTCGAAATTAACAGTTCTTTAATAATGTAATTTATTAATATTAGGATCAATCACGTTCAGGGATATGTAACCTAAACCAACGTTGGTTATCCTGTTAGTCTCTATGATACTTACACTCCTTCAGGCAAAGGCAACATTAACTGAATATTGATATCCTGTTTGGGTCCTTTTATATACTTTATTCAAATGCTTTCCACGCTATTGAAAATCAGCGTTAATACGTTAGAAGATGAAGGCTATACCAGGAACGCGTTGTATGCACCCAAACATATATCTACGGTTTTATTTATTGCAAAGTGAAGGAACATTATTTTGGTTTTTATCCTCATTTTACGGTACCAGTTCCCGAATGTCAGCAATATACTCAGATTTTGGTCATAGTGACTGTCACTTGCATCATGGTCGCGTTTTCTACGAGAACATGAGAGAGAAAATGCCATTGATAAAAAATCGCATATGCGTGGCATTAATAAAATTGTCATTTCTGTATCAGAAGTATATATTGCTTTTTTTATGTGATTGTTTTATCGCTGACTTGACCGTGAATGTAGTGAAACATAATTAATGGAATAATATGTTTATTATAACATGGGCGTAGTGTATCCTTCTTTATTTACATTTGCCAATTTGCAGTGAACACGCCGTAATATAAAACGCATAATTTTGATATTTTGTTACACTTATTGTATTATTTAATGTAAAGGACGTCATCACTGTGTTTATTAACAAGGCATGCCATGTCATTGCTACAAGCATTATCATAAAAGGGACGTTTTAGAACTTCCCCTTGGCTTTGGAAGGCGTTAGTGTAATTAATTTTCGAAGAATAATTTTCATCATGTATGATCAAAGTCAAAAGATTCGAAAACCAAATAATTTAAAAGTCTTGAGGAATAAGTATATATTTGATTGTTGGTGTTTAACGCCACTTTCAGCATTATTTCAGCTATATCATGACGACCAGTTTTAGTGATGGAAGAAGCCGGAGTAGCCGGAGAGAACCACCGACCATGTGTAAGCAACTGGTGAACTTTATCACTTGCGGCTGCGAGTCGAGTGCACCCTTTTTGTAATTTATAAAGCCGGGCGCGAACCCACGCCGTATTGGTGATAGGCTTATATGAGTTGCTAGGGAATCCAACTACCTAACTCGTTGAGCCACCCGGGCCCAATAAGTATATTAACCGACTCTATACAGGAGAGCAAAATTCGACTAATACTGCCAATGCTTGGGGCAGGAGTTTTAACAATAATTGCATAATGGCATGTTCCTCTGAATTTATTCATAGAAAATACGACCATGATATTACTATGACGTATGTCTGACTTGATTGCCGTCTTTGACGTCTGTTACGGTAAATATATCATGGAGAGTGCATATCAGATACAAAGACAAAGTTGAAAATACCAAAGGGATCCTGTATTTTTAGTTCTTATACTTTATACAAGATAAGAAAAGTTTATTCTCACTTATTACTATGCAAAAGCGAAACAGAGACTCTCATCAACTATCCTGCAACAGCCTGGTACAATTTGATTAAAATCGGCCGTTATGATAAGCTCCGTTCCCAAAACATCTGACAGAACCCAATAAGAACAAATGAACTCATAATCAGCCAATGAAAATGGCCTTGGTAAAATGTTAACAGCTCCTTTCGCGATTTTTTATTATCACAAGGCAAACGTAAAGCTCTCTGATTTGGATGATTTTTCGTGTATTAAAGTATTAAAAAACGAAAGTTCACATGGCTATGACCTCTATTAGAATCTGTTAGATTTGTTGTTTGAGTAGCGTTTTATATCAGCTGATTTTCATCAGATTGGAGCCTGGTAGAGCTATAGGAATAAAGAGGTATTTTTTTAGGTTGGCAATTTTTGAACACTATCCCTTTCTACCGAGTAATTTTAAATAATTATGTTAATAGAAACATAATTACAATCTTTTATGAAATCAAAATCATATTGTTCATAGAATCATAAACATTTATATATCATATTTATTAAAGAAAAGTTCTATCTACCGCTTTATGTTGCTTCTGGTTGGTATAATTGTCAATTATGTTTTATGTATTCAATATACTTACCTATAATTGTTAATATTGAAAAAATAGATAAAATATATGTTTATTGTCAATTATAATGTTAATAGCTAGCAGTAAAGATCAAATGAGTTAAAGAAGTAAAGAAACATGACGTTACGAATTAAATATGAAACTAGATTTTTATAAATATATATATATATATATCTTAGGTTTGGTTTATGGTGTTCAACGCCACTTTCAAAGACATGTCAGTTATATCGTGGCAGTCAGTTTTATTGGTGGAGGAAACTGAAGTACTCGGAGAAAACCACGACCTGTCGCAAGTCATTGACAAACTTTGTCACATAATGTTGTATCAAGTACAGTTCGCCTGGGCGGAAATCGAACTCACAACGTTATAAATCCAACTACCATACGACCCTTTTATTATTTTACATATAAAATGTTTGCATTAAAATGAAAAAAAAATACCACACTGTCGGAACAATTCCAATCAAATACCAAAATCGTAGAAAGAGGCAAAATCGATACCTCTAACACACAAATACATGACGACTAACACACAAATACATGACAACTAACACACAAATACATGACGACTAACACACAAGACGACTAACACACAAATACATGACGACTAACACACAAATACATGACGACTAACACACAAGACGACTAACACACAAATACATGACGACTAACACACAAATACATGACGGCTCCCTTTCCTTGCTTGGTACAGACACTTCAGTAAAACGTGGCGGGGTTTAACTAGTTGTATGTGCCCAAAACTCCCCTCCTTGGTATGATTGATTGATTGGTGTTTAGCGTCCAGCGAGCAATTTGTCAGGTATATTCAGGGCGAGAACATTAAAAAATTTAAACGCCACGGGACTCGAAACAAGCAAAGGTGATGGGTAGGGACGGATAATTTAGCCAGTGCAATAGGTCTCCTATGGACCACTTATCATGAGCATAATGCTCATAATGAGCTATGAGCTATTACACTGGGTTCTTTAACGTGCGAAGAGGGTGGCAATCTCTCAACACGGGACCTCGGTTTTATTTACGTCTCATCCGAAGGACGGCCTCCTTGGTATACAGTGTAAAAATATAAATTATATAATTAATAACCCAATACTAACAAATATGTTATAGAAATGAATAATATTTTTTTTTTTATATTTGAGGCACCTGTTTATTCTAGATTGTGTTAAAATAAGATTTCTAGTACGATTTATCAAGATTAAATGATTGCTTAAATTTATCTCAGCAAAAAATTAAGAAAGAAATATCCATCAAATATTTTTTATGATGAAATCAATGAGTGAAAAATGATTGCTCCCTGTTTCATCAAATTTCATGTCGTGTTTTATCTTTTTTTATCGTATTAAAATTAAAAATAGCTTACCTAATATACTGACTTAATTAATTTGAATTCATGTTTGACATTTAACTATTTTTCACAAAAACTATGTTAAATGGAGGTGTGAAATCACAAATATTTGCTTAAAATGGAAATACTGATGATAGCTACATTTTTTGGGGGGTTAAATATGAATAAGTTTATTATACGTGCAGTTCAACCTGTGAAAAATAGATATTCTTTATGACAACCACTTGGGCCTACATTTTAATTCCGAATAGGCCTGTTGTCTCGAGGTTGTCGTCCGTCCAGCAGACATGATCAGCTGTTATCACAGTTGTGCCATATTTTAAACTATAAATCACATGGAAGTACCAAATACATGTATCTACTTTTATCTAAAAATATTCTCCGCCCCATTTAAAACTTTTGTTTGTCTCGCAAATCCACCTTAATGAACTCTCGCCATTAATTTATCGCTTGATTATACTGCAATTGGTAACTTTACAGCATTGATAAAGGGGGTCGTATAAACTTTTGCGGTATTGTTATGTGTTATAAAAAGTGGTTAAGCCCAAATATTGAAATATTAAATTGTTGTGCGGATAGTATGATATGGATTAAAATTAGTAATGCTATTATGTCTGACAGTAAAGATTTATATCTATGTTCTATATATATGCTACCCGATAAAAATATGTTTTACCAAAAGTACGAATATGATGTCTTTGAAGTTTTGCAGGAACAAATCGAACATTATTGTGTATTAGGTAATACTGTGGTAATTGGTGATTTAAATGGACCAATAGGTAAAGAAAATGACTATATAGTAGACGATATTATAAATAAACAATTAAGGTGCAGTTTGACTGGTTTAATCGATTATGAATGTGACTTACCATCTGATAGATCAACAGAGGACATTAAACCCGCTAATAAATTTGGCCGTAAAATCTTGAATTTGTGTAAATCGTCCGGTGTAAGGATATGTAACGGACGATGGGGACAAGACAGTGCAAGGTTTACTTTCCAGAATAAAAATGGATGTAGTATAATTGACTATATGTTATTATCTTATGATGCATTTCCTATTGTAAATAATTTTGTCATTGGTAATTTCAATATTTTTTCATGTCATGCACCATTAATGGTTGATTTTAAATTGAAGGGTTTATCTTTAAATGAAATATGTACATGTAAAGTTGTGAAATATAAGGCTTATAACTGGAATGAAGGGTGTAAAGATGACGTTAAAAGGGACTTATTAGCGAACTCAAGTAAAATTGATGAATTGATGAATAGTATTAATGTTGATACAGGAAATATCGACGATATTGTAAACGAAATGAATGTCATTCTATCAAATATTGCAGAGAAATATACTAAAAGCGAATTGACAAAAACTGTAATGTGTGACTATTGTAGAAACGGCAAAATACGAAATTTAACTACTAGTGTGACACGAGACAAACCATGGATAACAGATGAGTGTAAACGTTTACATGTAGATTATAAGAGGGCTTTGTCGAAATTTAACAAAAATAGAAGTGACGAAAATAGACTGGAACTAAATCTATTAAAACAAAGATTCAAACGCATGGAAAATAATCTGAAAAGTCGTTACAAAAAACAGAGGGGAAATATGTTGAGTTCAATGAGGAGGACTAATCCAAAGTACTTTTATAAGAAATTTAGAAAACGTAAAAAAACAGTTAAAAGTAATATATCACTGGATGACTTTGTTCACCATTTCAAAAAATTAGTATCAAAAGACAATATAATTGAAGGACCTGATAATGACGAAAATTATGAAGTTATTTTTGATGAGTTGGACCAACCTTTTACAGATCAAGAAATTGAAATGTGTGTAAAAAAATTGAAAAACGATAAAACACCAGGATATGACAATATTTTGAATGAATTAATTAAGGAGGGTAAAACAGTTTTATTACCACTGCTATGTAGGCTATTCAATGTGATATTAAGTACAGGCTGGTTTCCAGAAATATGGGTAAAAAGTGTGTTGGTTCCTTTGTTTAAGAAAGGCTCAGTGGAAGATACCAGTAATTATCGAGGGATATCATTAATTTCTCACGTCGGGAAGATATTCACTTCAGTACTAAACACGAGACTTATGAATTGGTGTAAAGAAAGCGGAATTTTGACGGATGCACAATTTGGTTTTATTCCTGGATATGGAACTCAAGACGCCATCTTTGCCCTTTATTCAGTTATAACTAAAAGTTTACGTAAAGGAAAGCACTTATATTGTTGTTTTGTTGATTATATCAAGGCATTTGATAGTGTTTCCCATTATATTTTATGGCACAAATTGTTAAAATGTGGTATATCTGGTAATCTATTGGTTTTAATCAAATCTATGTATTCAAAACTAAAAACATGTGTTAAACTAAATGGTGAATTTTCAGAGTTTTTTTCTTGTAATGTTGGATTATTGCAAGGGGAATCTTTATCACCGTTTTTATACTCTATCTATGTAAATGAAATTGAAATTGAATTGATCAATCAAGGTATTGAGCCATATGATGTAAAAATGTTAAATTTGTATCTATTTATGTATGCCGATGATACCGTTCCTTTTAGTGAAAGTATAACTGAATTACAAAAAAACGATTAACACTGTTAATAAATGTTCGAAACAACATGGGTTATATATAAATTTATTGAAAACAAAAATTGTAGTTTTTCGTAATAGAGGTGTATTAAAAGATAATGAGAAATGGTATCTAGATGGTAAAATGATAGAATTATGTAATCAATTTGTTTACCTGCGATTGTTATTTAATTATAACGGTATGTTTACTGTAACACAGAAAACATTGTCAGAACAAGGTAAAAAGGCTACTTTTAGCTTACTGAGTAAAATACATGAAGATTTTTTTAATACAGAGACTCTAATATCTGTCTTTGATACATATGTTACAAGTATAGTTAATTACGGCTGTGAAGTATGGGGCTTTCACAAGGGAACGGACATAGAAACGTTACACTTATACTATTTGAAAAGAATTCTAAAAGTTAGAAAATCAACTGTTAATCATATGGTGTATTTTGAATTAGGTAGAACGCCATTGTATATAAATAGATATATTAGAATGATTTGTTACTGGTTGAAGCTGTTAGAAACTGATAATTGTATTCTAAAGAACTTGTATGAAGATATGTATGAATCTAGTTTTTTAAAACTGAATGACAAACTAAACTGGTCATGTAAAATACGCGATATATTATATAGATATGGTTTTAACGATGTCTGGTTGTCACAAAATGTTGTGAATACCAAGTTATTTTTATATGAATTTAAGCAAAGAGTCATTGATAACTATATAGCTGAAGGTTTATCATTTTTTGAAAACTCGTCAAAATGTAATTTGTATCAATATATCCATGAAGGTCATAATATGCAATTTTATTTAAATCGTCCTGTAAATAATTTATATAAAACATCTATTACTAGATATAGAATAAATTCTCATGTATTAAATATAGAATCTGGTAGATATTTTAATATTGTCAGAAATGAACGTATATGTACTATGTGTAATAACAAATCTGTCGAAGACGAATACCATTTCATTTTAGAATGTGATAAATATGCCGATATTAGATGTAAATATATAAAAAAAAATATTATTATAGAAACCCTTCTACTTTTAAATTGATACAGTTACTATCTGTACGTAATGTTAAAGAATTAAATAATATAGGAAAATATTTATATATTGCAGAAAAAATTCGGAAGACCGGTAATTAATTGATTGTAAAACTTATATACATGTATTTCTGTTGAAAATTATTTTATTATGTATGTCATTCTCCGCTATATTATATTATATTGTAATGGTTATAATTGTATAATGTTGTATAATGTAAAATGTATTTGTATTGTAAATCCTATAAGTTGTATTTGCTTATGGAATAAAGAATTATTATTATATTGGACAATGTCCTGTATTAAGCATTTAGGCCACGCCCCTTTATGGAACTTTTGCTTTATACTGGACAATGTCCTGTATAAAGCATTTTGTAAATGGCCCATGACGGGGAATACGAATTTTAGTTATTTTTCTTAAATAGAAAACAGTGAGAAAAAAATATAGTATTGCAGTATAAAAACAATATAAGTATAGTGTCTTTTTAGATGAGAATTATTTGTATTCGGCACGAAACAGGGGGACTGCTCGGCACAGAGCCTCGCAGTACCCTTGTTTCTTAGCCTCATCCAAATAAATCTCATATAAAAAGACGCCATACCTATATTGTCTAATTATACATGTAGTAATGTTTACCATTTACAACAAAATCAATCTAGAATTTTGTTACGAGTGGCTATCGACTAAAACTACCATCAATATGATTATCATTGTAGTACATGTATCTTATACCTACATAATTGATGAAGTGACATTCAGCTCCTTTGTATTTCGTGCGGACAAAATCATTTAATGAAATTAAACACTCCATTATATTCATATCGTCAGGACAATATATCCCCAAATGGATTCATAACATTGTCTAGACCGGGTTTTACCCCATACCTAGGAAACTCTTAACGTACCTGTTACTTAATATCAATATTAACTTTTGATCGTTATTATTAGTAAACAAATTATTGTGTGTTCAATTTCATCTAGTGAGATGTTTGAAATCGTCACAATTGTTGTTAGTTTTAATATAGTCAATCTAATAAGTAAAATAAAAATATGGTTTTGTGTAAGAATCCTGTACTGTACCTAATAATGTTGTCTCCCATAATTTGAAGACTCGGCTTTGTCAATGTCTAATACAACGAAGAAGACAAGATGGTAGTAATACAAAGAAAAAATGTACAAAATGTAGTTACAAAATCGAATAGACAAATCGATACCGTAGCACACATATATATGACCTATCATTATCCAGGCTTGGTTGATTTGATTGGTTCGATTTTTTTGTGTTTTAACGCCACTTTCAACAATATTTCAGCTATATCATGGCGACCAGTTTAGTGGTGGAGGAAGCCGAAGTACCCGGAGAGAACAACAGACCATGGGCAAGCAACTGGCAAACTTTATCACTTGCGCCTGTGAGTCGAGTGCGCCCTTTTTGTAATTTACAAATCCGGGCGCGAACCCACGCCCTATTGGTAATAGGCGTGTATGAGTTGTTAGATCCAACGACCTAACTCATTGAGCCACCCGGGCCCCCTCCAGGCTTGTTACAGTCACTTCAGTCAAAAGTGGCGGAGTCAAAAATAGTGTCACGATTCAAAAAAAAAAAATTAGCTTAAGAATTTCCTCTTGGACATATAACTAATAATATTTTCTCTCCCATTTTAAAACTCCAGTTTTTTCAACGTCATAAA
>MJUT01035632.1:337763-356551 GCA_002080005.1 Gigantidas platifrons
GCTTGGTTGATTTGATTGGTTCGATTTTTTTGTGTTTTAACGCCACTTTCAACAATATTTCAGCTATATCATGGCGACCAGTTTTAGTGGTGGAGGAAGCCGGAGTACCTGGAGAGAACAACAGACCATGGGCAAGCAACTGGTAAACTTTATCACTTGCGCCTGTGAGTCGAGTGTGCCCTCTTTGTAATTTACAAATCCGGGCGCCAACCCACGCCCTATTGGTAATAGGCTTGCATGAGTTGTTAGATCCAACGACCTAACTCATTGAGCCACCCGAGCCCCCTCCAGGCTTGGTACATTCACTTCAGTCAAAAGTGGCGGAGTCAAAAATAGTGTCACGATTAAAGAAAAAAAAAATAGCTTAAGAATTTCCTCTTGGACATATAACTAATAATATTTTCTCTCCCATTTTAAAACTCCAGTTTTTTCAACGTCATAAACAGAGACACGTCTGAATGGAAATTCAGTGCAACTTTGTTCTCTACAAACAGGATAAGTAAAATTCACATTACACCTCTTAAATTAAAACACGCTTTATTTCACGTGTGAATGAACTATATGCTAATATATTATTATTAATACAAGGCAATACACAAATGATTCATAAATTAGTAATCTACAGTGTAATAATATGAAGTATTCCCTCAACGAGAAAACCAACTGTTAGTAACATGTAATTCATCTAAATGTACAATCTAATACCCCGCCACATCAAACGAAGCATGTAGATATATATAAATAACTAGGCTACACATGTTCAATTAACAACTTCTTCTGTCTTACTGAACTTCCTCATTGTCATCTCTCTCATCTTTTTCGTCTGATGAAATACATAAAGGTTCACGATCAGTGCATTACAGTATTTCCCCACTCTCAATCAGGGGCTGTTGTGGTCGTGATCGCATAGTAGTTGGATTTATAACTACTTATGCAATCAGTGTCTATCACCACCGTTGTGTGTACTCGGTACAGCATTATGTGATAAAGTTTGTCAATGACTTGTGGAAGGTCGTTGGTTTTTTCCGGGTGCTCCAGTTTCCTCCACCAATAAAACTTACCGCCACGATATAACTGAAATATTGTTGAAAGTGGCGTTAAACACCATAACCCAAAAAAATCACTCTCATCTTTTCGTCAAATGAAATATATAAAGGTTCTCCTTCTGGTACCCGTGAATTACGGTATTTCTCTACTCAAGATAGCTAAATTTTAATAGTTCGTGCTTTAGCGAATCTACGTCTAATGAAATACCAGTACATTTAGATTGTTTTTCTGCTACCAGTGGATCAAGACATTTCTCTAGTTGAATTTGAATTTTTTTTAAGTTCGAGTTTTAATAAAATCTATAAAATTTGAAAATTTAACTGTCGAGAGTGGGAAAATATTGTAATCCACCGGTGGCAGATGGATAACCTGTTTCTCCGATGAACAAAACGTCAACATTATTTTTAAGTTGTTAATTTCTGCCGTTAATGACCGTTAAAAGGAAATTGGCGCGAATTATCATACAGAAATTTAACAACCAAACAGTGGTAATTAAAAATATTACGAAATTTTAACCCACTGGTTAAGCACGCTAGGAATTGGGAGATATAACTTATATTGTACTGTTATAGCGCTTCTTTTCTTTGTATTATTAGTTCTCGGTCGTGCAACATTACATGTAGTCAATTATTTACACGTGGGACGAAACAATTCTCGGTCGTGCAACATTAGTGTAAACATATTTTATTAAATAATTCAATAATACAATACAAGCATGAATATGTACAAATTATTCAGATGAATCATTAATAGGATTCGGAAACAAGTTACAAAACTTATATTAATCCGTTTCCTGATTACATGTAGTCAATTATTTACACGTGGGACGAAACAATTCATTGTTATTTACAGGTTGTTTGCACTTTTGTGCATCATAATATGTGCATTTGTTTATGTTCTAGTGCTTTGTCGTTTTTTATGTATGATGCAATTGTTGTGAGTAAGAATTCGGGTATCTGATAGAATTTCTGTCCCTCCATTAATACAAGAATTGCAATAATCCACTTCAGTTCATATAGTGCAAAGATATGCTTTCTTGTGGATTGTTTCTATTTTTTCAACAAAAATATGTTTCTAATTAGTGTGAATTCATTATAATTCGTGGTCTACAAATTTTCTCGTATTTTTTTTTTTGAAAGCATAACGTAATTAAGATTTCAATGAATACCCGTCATGATATGAGATGCACGAATTTATGTATTCACGAAAATACAATTTTTTTTAGCAAACCACGAAAATTGGCATCCGCGAATTTATATGTATTTACAGTATTATATTGTGCTTGAAGGTGTATTCATATGAGGCTATGAGCTAACATTGTGAAACCAATATATTACAAAATGTAGTATTTCTCTCTTGATTTTTATTTCTATTATTACTATAAATAGATTATTTCTGAACTGAAAATCAATGATTTATTGTTGTTGTGCAGCATATGTACCATAATGTTCTATGGATATTGTGTTGCACATTTAAAACAAAACCTTTTTCAAGTAAAATTATTAACTCACACTATTGATGGATAATATCGTGAATTGTGTATTTATTTATTTATTTATTTATTTATTTATTTATTTATTTATTTATTTATTTATTTTGTTTTAATCTATTTATTTCATTTTGTTTCATTTTATTTATTTATGGCTATTGTAAGCAGTGCCCATCATCTTTTAGAGTACTGAGTGTGTCAATGCATCAGGGATCGACAATTTAAATTTTACAGGGGGTGTGTTTTCCCCAAGCCAAATTTGTATTTAGGCCAAAAAAAAATCTGATTATTTTTTTACATGAAAATCCGTATTTCTTCTACAATCAACAAAATATTAATTACTGACGGGCCAAGGATTTAAAAATTTGGTGACAACAAAATGTTTTTAAGAAAACAAAATAGCAACGACCCTCTCCTCCAACAAAAGTTAGATAGTCGAGTCTTTTTGGAGAACAGGGATGAAAACCAGAGTGAAACTTCTCTCGGAATGAACAAATAGTCCGAAGATGATTGTATGTGATACATTTAGAGACTAAACTAGAAACTATTGTATTGTGTATGAAGATTTGGCATAATGTTTATAATGCTCTTCATATACTGCCAACTATCGTTCATACGCTATCATATCAAATTCTCATCATAAACCAAATTATATAAAAGGCAAACCTCGATAAATCTGCATCACAAAAACTATATTCTAAAGGTGCGGTCACGCGATACGATTTTCCATCCTTTTTTCACCTTCAACAAAAATCGTGTAGCCGCACTTTAAGCCTATACTGATGTGGGATAGTGTTAGGGCTATTAGTTGCTTATCGTCACTCTCAGCATTTTTCCATCAGCTATATCATAACTACCAGACTTATCAGTCAAGAAAAGCTGAGACGGATATTACGAAACCCCTGGCTTTGTGTAGGGGTATGGGAACCATAACACATGAGATGGGTATTACAGCGCGCAAATCGACGTCAGGTGTTTTAGGCGTGTGGTTTGAAATCAATGACCTAAGCGACTCTGCTACCAATGCGTAATGCCCCTCCTGAGATTGAATACAAAGACTTAATTTACCCGTAGCTCAAACGAATTGAATGCTTTTCACACCAACACATATTACGGAGGTCAGTGATAAAATAAAAAAAATACCACAACATCAGAACAGTTCCAAAATTTAAATGTAAAATCAGAGAGAGATGAACAATCGATACCCGTGACCGCTCATTTTCCTGGCATGGTACAGGCACTTCAGTAAAACGTGGCGGGGTTAGAATAACATAACCGTTACAAACATAATAAACTCGATGGAAAAAAAACTAACTTGTGCTTTAAGCATAAATGTAATTCACACAATAAGCTACATGTAAATTAAAAATATTTGCATATTTAGCACAAAAACGGCGGACTGTCCAAAACTTTGCTTTACCATAAAACCGATTGAAAGTCATTAGAATTATAATGACAGTCAATACATTACAGTAATTCATTGATATCATATGCTGGTCCAGTTTTTGTAGCATAGACATGTCAATTATTTCACAAACAGAAAGTTAATAATAAAAAGTATTTGATTACCGTGGTACCCACATTTATAGAGAACTTAAAAAAAAAAATGTCGATATCCTATATCATTACGGAAACGGAAAATATTATGATACGAAGTATTTTTCCACTTGCAAATTCGGAATATTTACCAAACATGTTCACAGGTCGTTATTGTGAAATATTCTTCTATATCATAGCGGCGTTGGAGTGGAGCGAACAGTAGGGGGGGGGAGAAGGTTTGGTGGTGGACAGGGTAGTATGAAGGGCGGTGGTGCACGTTTTAAAACTGTCAACCAAAAAGGGCCCTTCGGATTAACATACCATTGAATGACTGAACAATATATATATTGTTTGGCTTACATGCTTAAAATTCTTCTTTTCTAAAATTTTTGCCAAAAGGTGGAGGGACGGGACGGAGGGGGGTAAAAACATAGTTCTCCCACGCCCTTGCATCAGGTGGCTTCAATACTGAATTTACCAAATTTTGATATTATAAACAGTATGATGCTATAGATGTTAATACATTTTCACAGGTATAATTCATTCTCATTAAAAAAAAAGAAGAAGAAAATTAAAGTGCATTTTCAACAAAATAAAATTTCGGATCTATTTTTCGCTTGAAGAAAAGTTTTAAAAAGGAGAGTTATCAGAACGAACGAACAGGACACATGATGGTCAAAAGAAAACCAATAAAAGGACAAATCATGATCTACAAAACACTACACAGAAAACTAAAGATTCAGCAACAAAAACCCACTAAAACCGATTTAACTAATTTTGACGGTGTTTTCTATTTAACCCCACTTTTAAAAAATACCCATTCCAGCTATTCCCACTTACATGGAATGAGCTATGTTAACTTACTAACAATGGTAATGAGTAAATGAACAAATATAAAACAAAATTAAATACCTGATAAACTATCTCTTTTGCTGTAAGAATGTATGCGCTTCCTCTATCTACGTTACATAACATGCATTTGAGTAAAGTACATGTATACAGTTCATATAATTATCCAAATAAGAATGTCTTATAAAGACAAGTAGGTAGGCGGGGGTATTCTCGTGTTATTTATAGATGTGCATATAAACAGTACTAATTACTCGAGTTAACAAGAATCTTTATAAAAGATGAGAAAATACGTCTGATCGTATGTTCCAATCTTAAAACATCTTATCATATAAAATCTTCCGTTTATTCTTCATGCATATATGCTCTTTGAAACCTACAATTTCGTACCAGACGCATGTTATCATATAAAATCTTCCGTTTATTCGTTTTTGCATACATTTTTTTTTCTTCAATTCATAATTTCCCCCATCAGACATTGATGGCCTTATCCGATTTTAGCACTGTTTTTTTCTCATATTAGAACAACATTAAGCTTTTCTTAAATCTATGTTTCGGTACAGATTTTATTCATTTCGACGATCGTATATTCATGCTAGGCAACGACCTGTTATGCAATTCAATTTTTAAAATTTGTTCTTGAAAATATTCTTGAAAATCGTTTGAAGTATGCATGATTTTTTTATGTTTCTTTAAGTTAACATTTAACTCTTTTCTGGTGTAGTAAGTACAATTAACATCGCTCCAGTACATATGATTACAACACAGTTTAGGTGCGTCTCCAGAGGGGAGAGAGGTCTGGGGCACACAGCGAGGTCACCTCAAAAATACAAGATGCCGATTATTTGTTAAATTTAAGGAAAAAAAACCCATCTTTTTGTCGATGTACATCGTCTAATAATTAGCTATGAGGAGCATATATGACGCTCGCTTACCACCTTTGGGCGCTGTCCTGAACTCGAGGGCGGGGGTCTTAAACTCCTCTCCCACAAGATATGAACTCATCTAACATAAAACACTGCATTCGCGTCTACATTGTTACTCTGAAGCAACATCTTAGATATTACAACTTCATATCAACACAATTAGTGTTAATGTTAAATATACTTTTCTTTAAATAAAATAATATTAAAGAAATCATCATTGCATTTGATAAAACAATACATACCTTCAGAATTACATCAGAAAATAGCATAGGAATATGTAGACTTACAGTCGTGTTATCTCTAAATGTACCCGAATATCAAACATATAATTATGTAACACAGCGCTAATTAGACGTCAAACCACCATGCACAACTTGTTGTTATTGATGATAATTAATTCTGAATAAGCTTAGTACGTTTCTTCCTTTACTTACCTCAACGTTTATATTCCTAGAATTTTTCTGAAGTCAATGATTCTAATAAACTAATTACGTAATCCAGTGCTAATTAAAAACAATCAAAAGTATTCTGTAATCCCTTTTAGAAAAATTATGGTATATTTGTAAGTAAAAAAAAAAATTCCCAAAGAAAGCGGTAATTTGATGGCCGTGACAACTGGCACTTGTTGCGATGTTCTTTTCAACACATGATTGACAGGAGATCCCGTGCTGATCTATTACTCGTCTGATGAAACGAAACATGTATCTACGCTAGAATGAAAACGGGATTCTCCCCTACATCGGAAGTGACGCTTGCATGTTAAAGCGTCTATTAGATAAGCACATGGTCTCTGAACGGATCAGAACCAGGTAAAATCATTGATACATGGATGCAGTGTAAATAACATGATTTCTGCCAGGTAATTGCACGATAGTAGCTTATCAATCAATTAATGCCAGTAACTATATTTCGATAACTTTTCTCTTTTAGTAAATGTTTTTTTTCTCTCGTCTACTCTACTCATTGATTTTTGATAAATCTTGAACACGTGCGTTTGGCAAACTCCCTCTCGTGTTATTAGTCAATTGTATCATTATATTTAGTAGATTAAATACAATATTTATAACATATTGCTTTTGTTATGATACACGTTTTCCATTATTCGGTAGAATGAGATTTGCTGTTTAGTATTTTGTGCCAATTACCCAATCTATACAATAAAAACGGATGTGTAAATAAACACTACACATTCTGACCAGACAGGGCAAGCATATTATATTGACCACAAACACTTTAATTCTGCAAAAATGTCAGACCTTGCAAGACACCGATACCGATGTTTTATTGCTTACACTCACTTTAATTATTGAAAAGAAGTCAATATCTGAAAAATAAAAGTGTTATGCCTTTCTTGTGACATATGTTGAGGTTTGTTTGTTTGTTTTTGTTTTTGTTTTATGTTGGGGGTTGGTGTTTGTTTTTGTTTTGTTTTGTTTTGTGATGTTTTTTGTATTTTTTGTATTTTTTTTTATTTTTTTCGTTTTTTGTTGTGTCTTGTTTGCTTTGTTTGTTTTATTTTGTGTTGTTTTTAAGTTTGTATTTTTTGTTTTTGTTTAATGATTTTAGGAGAATGGTAGTTGTTCGTTTTGATATTCGCTGTTTTTAAAAACTCTATTATTCAATCAACTTAAGCGCGAAATTACATATGAAATTCGGACATTTTTTGCATTCAACTGACATTTCCCCGCTGTCATTGCAGAAATCTGCCCCAAAAGATGCATCGTGCAATTGCATTTCAAATATTCACATTAGTAAATATGAATAAAACAAAACATTGATCACAGATATATATAGGTAGTGAAGAAAAAAAATTAATTCATTTAAAAGCGTTTTAATTTTTTGACAAATTATAATGGACATGCAGCTGCTTACACAATTGCTCACGCGTCAAGCTGATTAAAATCAGATCTCCCACTTGCTCTGTTTTACTGATATGTCGTGGTGTGTTAGATCTGAAGAAACCCCATTACGGGTCACACGCGAGTTACCCTATGTTCCATTCAATGAAAATGACGATTGTGAGCTTATGAAAGTGTTATACTAAACTGTTGTGCCTGCTACGAGCAATTCGATTAGCCGAACAAGGTTAATATCCGTATATTTCATATCATTATGTGCTCATGACATATATACGTCGCTCGCAATTAACCTGTAATGGCGTTTCTTTAGATCTCCCACTCCGAGACATATCAGTAACGGGGGTGTGATTTTTATCAGATTGCACATGTCTATAACATATAAATAGAGTGTTTTCTCAGCTCTACTGATTTTGTAGTAAAGGATCAGGACCAGATTAATTCTAACTTCTTCTAGTCAATAGTGAATGGGGTGGGGGTAGATTTTCATGTCACTTTATGTCCTTGCTATAGTGGAGTGAGGATTAATAGATTAATGCTACATCAAGTGGTGTTAAAATGATCGCCAGAAAATGCCGGGACAATCCCAAAATCCAACAGAAAGAAAGATGAAAATTCGATACCCCAACACACATACATTACCGCTTACTGTTCTGACTTGGCATAAGCTCTTCAATGAAAGCTGACAGGGTTAGGAGTTTTACATGGCATCTAAATATTGGAGGGGGGGGGGTGGTGTATCGTCACTTTGAGAAAATCACAGACATACTACAAGTCACAGCTTTATCTTATTATACAATATTGTATGACGTACACCTCGTCTCGATTATGTATTTGGTCATACTTTCCAGTACAAAGATTAGCCCTCATAGTGTAAAAAGTATATGAAAATGTTAGAGAAAATCACAGGGGCAATTAAGAATGGACATTTGAGAGACACAGACAACATTGTGCACAAGATACAACACTCCATGTTTATGAAGAGTTTGAAGATACCAAAAGGATAATCAGAATCCGTATATCGAAAAAGAACAGACAACATAATGACCAAAAGAAAAAGTACAAAAGAACAAACAACAATGTACAAAACATACATATCAAACTAAAGATCGAGCAAGACGAACCCCACTAAAAACCGGGGCGAACTCATGTGGTCCGGAAGGGTAAGCAGTTCCTTGTCCAGGGCATCCGTCATGTTAATCTAGTTCCAAATCCGGTGATAAGACGTGAACGAGGAAAGGACCGGGACGTGTTTACGATAAGTGGAACATATCCGTGGTCATTTGTGACACATATATTCAATAACGCTCAACCAAGTCAAACAACAGTTTAAATATTATCTTTTGTACATCTGACCTTTACCGTTGACCATTTACTTTTAGGACAACCTGGTCTGTCCGACCGATGATTGAAATGAGAACATGTTAAAACTTCATAGTAGACAGTAAACTTTTCACCTCTTTACCTCAGCAGTGTCTAACTCTCTTTATATTTATAATTATCTGTGAATCAAACATTTTTTTCACATCAAACACCACCTCTCTTCATTTTTATTTCTTATCACACTTCTTCCGTAATTATTATAAAAAATATTATTAGTTTGTTCAAAATGATTTCTCATCTTAGAGATTTAAATTATGTTATTAATATGAATTTGGGATTAATATAAGTTTAAGCAGCTTGTTTCCCAATCTTATTTGTTAGATATATTTTGTATTCTAATATCATAATAAAGTTCTATGTTGCAATTTTATGTTTAATAAAATACTACAGTACAACCTGTCTAAACCGAACCCTTTTGGGACTTAATAATTTGTTCAGTTTAGACAGGTGTTTGGTTTTCACAGGTTCAAGTAACACAGACATTTAATAGATGGGACTATAAAATCTGTCTGGGTTAGGCAGGTTTTCGGTTTACTCAGGGTTCAGGTTAGACAGGTGTTTTGTTTTCACAGGTTGGACTATAAAATCTGTCTGGGTTAGGCTGGTTTTCTGTTTACTCAGGGTTCAGGTTAGACAGGTGTTTGGTTTTCACAGGTTGGACTATAAAAGCTGTCTGGGTTAGGCTGGTTTTCGGATTACTCAGGGTTCAGCTTAGACAGGTGTTTTGTTTTCACATGTTGTTCAAGTAACACAGACATTTACTAGATGGGACTATGCAGTTTGTTTGGATTGAGCAGGTTTTCGGTTTACTCATGGTCCAGATTAGACAAGTTTCGCTGTAATAAAAACGTATATATCTGATATACTGCACACAATGCATTTCTGCAATACATTCATCAAGTACGCTCATAGTCAAATCATATAAAATCTTGAAGCCAAAGGTCCTACACTAGAAGACCAAAATCGTCTAAGGTTATATATGTATCAGGGATATAGATAAGAAGAGTTTGAAGATACCAAAGAGGTAATCACAATCCGTATGTCGAAGAACAGACAACACAATAGCCAAATGAAAAATTACAAAAGGACAAACAACGATCTACAAAACATTCACATAAAACTAAACATCGAGTAACACGAACCCCACTAAAAACCGCTCCGGAAGCGTGAGCAGTTCCTGGTCCATTAGAGATACCCGTCGTGTTAATCTAGTTACAAACACGGTGATAAGTCGTGAATACATTTTGCTTATCCTGTTTCGGTTCTTTGGTTTCTTGTTTACAAAGTGTTTATAGTTATTTTGCTTTTCAAACTTATGCTATGAGTGTAGTTGATGAAGGTTATCAATAAATGAGCTACGTCCATTTTTCAAACTTATGCTATGAGTGTAGTTGATGAAGGTTATCAATAAATGAGCTACGTCCACTAATTTAGATACTTAGCTAGGTCTGACTGTAGGTTTATATAACTCCGGCATATGCAGTTTTATCTGGGTATGGCTGTACGTTTATATTCTGGATAGAAAATCATAGCTGGGTATGGCAGTAAGCTTATGTTCCACTGGTGTATAAAGACGTTGGGTTGTAGGATTATACCCATCCGGTATATAGCCAGCCTTAGCTAGGAATGACTGTAATTCTGTATATTTTTATGTGTTTCTGCTTTTATGCGATATAAATCCCATATACATTAAGATAAACCGAGGGGGAATCAATAATGCAGAATCAAGAGACACGTGCAACACCTGGAGCAAAACACCGAACGAAGACAAACAAAACATAAAACACAACACACCAAATATGGTTGTTCAGCTGTTTAGTGTCAAGAACCACTTATGTGCATCTAATGCACTCATTTGTTTTTGATGTCTTTGATATTTATATTTAGAATTTATTGTGTATTTCATTAGCAGCATATTTTCCCATATAATTTGTAAAATGATAGTAAAATCGCCATGAAAACTAATAATCGAACAAAGTTGATAGCTAAGTTTAACAGTAGGCAGTTATAATGGTTAACGAGGTTTGTTTTAGGACCCGTTACACATGCTATCAAAGCTTTACTGCATATCTTTAAACTTTTAATGAACAATATAATGAAACAGTTGCTTGCTGCACAATGAAAACCTTATTCTAAGTTATTATTACAAGGAAAGTGCTGTAGGGTAATCATATTATGGAATGGCAAAAATAAAAAATTAAAACCAAAAGACAAGGAATAGACCACAAAACATTACACAGAAAACTTACAATTGAGCAACATGAACACAGCTAAAAACTGGAGGTGACCACAGATGCTCCTTACGAGTAAGCTGTAGTGGATGGAGGCTCCAAGAAGCGTTTGAAGATACTAAAAGGGTAATCAGAATCCGTGTATCAAAGAAGAACTGACAACACAATGGTCAAAACAACAAGGACAACAGGACAAACAACGATCTACAAAACATACACATACAACTAAAGATCTACTAACATAAACCTCACCAAGATGTTTTAAGACTATTCTTACCACATTCTTGTTTGGCGAGATATGTGTTGTTTGATCTTTTGTTATTTTATTTCTTTTTCATTTTGCGTTTCATTTTTTTTTTACGTATTCCGATATTGTTTGTACTCCTTTGGTATGAAATTAAATTAAAAACAAAACAAAATATTTTGCTAATACAAGCAGATTCATTTGTAATAAGTAATGTAGGAGGGGCATAATTCATCAATTGTTGCAACGTACAAAAAAAACGAAGATGGTGTGAGATTTACTCACTCGGCACAACTCGGCCGATTCCGTTCCTCCATCTAACATATATAATAAGCGCAACGGATTCACCCGAAGTTTGTCGAATGGAGATTTACTAAGACTCACAAGACGATCCATCTAATTACCACTGAATAGGAAATCAGAAATATATCATGTTAATGTTTCTCTGACAGAATACAGATGCTAAGAAGAATTAGGGCAATTCTGATGAACATAGTGGTTGTCACCTGATAAACATCTTTATTATCACCGTATGTACGAATAAAAGATGTAATATTTGTCTGACTGTTGCCTGTATGTTTATTATTACACACTTCGTAGGGCCATTAGAAATAAAAGCAGTATCCATGTGGTTGTTTATTATTTAATTAATGTAAACTTTGTGATAATTGAACAACTAATGGTTATTCTCAGACATTTTACCTATCGTAATATATCAGATCAGACGCATACTATGGTAACATGGAACAAAAATAAATAAATACAAGCAATAGCAAATCACGGAATATTAGAAACGTTAATGTTAAAAAAATCAGTTTCATGATTTAAATACGTTTGTATTAAAGAATCAGAACAACAAGCACATTAAATACGAATGTTTCTATGTAAAGGAACGACCATTTTTGCTTTTAAGGAGGAGGGTATGCCTAAAAAGAAATCATTCTGTTATTAAATTTTATAGAAAACAATTAAATGAAAGATGAAGAAAAAAATGATAATAGTCTGACTACGAAGTTTAAAAAAAAAAAAAAACTTTTTCATGTAAAAATATAAATAAATTACTAATCATATTTAAATCTGGATTGATGGTGCTAAAAGACAAATGTTCGGTGTACAAATATGTGAAGATATATGTATCGGGTTGTTATAAAAACAATTAGTATATATCATCACCTTTAGGTATTCTTCGGCTATATCGTGTCTAACAGATTTATCGGGAGAGTACATCACAGCAATGACACACAAAATAAACCGATAGGGGATACCCACGACCTTGGGTATTTGTCTGCAAAACTCTGAGATGACATGCAAGACTCGATCCCACGTCAATGGTAATAATATAAATGTAGATATTTATCTTAGCGCGCACGACCTATTGTCAGAAGTCGACGACCTTAAGTAATCAGCTATAAAGGTACGTTAGCATTGTACATATCGGTGTCTTAGGACTCTTAAATCACGTTGATAATACATGATATAGGTACCGTAAAATTACGATAGCTACTGATGAAATTATCAAATTTATGTTACTTATAAAGATATGAAAAACAAAAACAAAAACACACCACACTGTTGGAATAGTAACGTAAAATTAGGATGGCTACTAATGAAATTATCAGATTGATGTTTACTTATACAAACATCAAAAACCAAAACCACCACACTTTCGGAACAGTAACGCCAATATGATACATACTATTAATTCAGCATACAATAAAGGATAGAGAATATCGAATCAAAAAATTACAATCCAGAGAAACTGGTATCATAGGGTCCACAAGATGTTAGAGAATACCAAAGGGGCAATCCAAAATGAACAATCCAGAGAAACTGGCAACATAGGGTCCACAAGATGTTAGAGAATACCAAAGGGCCAATCCAAAATGAACAATCCAGAGAAACTGGTATCATAGGGTCCACAAGACGAAGAAAAACAAGACTATGTTGCATACCATCACACGCAAACAAACACAAAAATCTGTGATCGTAATAATTTATATATCATAAAAACAATAAGAGATTATTATATGGCAATTTTCATATCACATCCCGTATCAACCCGAGACACCCATATTAGCCACAGGGCCGAGGGCTAATATAAGTATCTCGGATTGATATGGGATTCGATATGAAAATTGCCATTTTATAACCTATGCAACAACTTCAACTTTATCCAATAAACTGCCAATACGATACGTACTATTAATTCAACATGTAATATGAAAATTGACACATTATAACCCATTTTTCATGTACTAAAAATTCCATTAAAAGACACATAAACAATGTTATTTTGAGGAAATGTTCTAATGGCGAGGTGTACTCGATACAACTCTATGTGATAAAGTTTGTCAGTGACTTGCGGAACGTTTGTGGTTTCCCCCACTAATGAAACTGTCCGACACGATATATATATTAAAGGGGCATTAGCTACGATTTTGACCCAAAAAAAAATATACTTTGAAAATTGGTAAATAGTTTTAAAATGATGAAATAAAGCTAAAAAGCTTATCGAACCACTTTCCGCCTTTTGAGAACGAACATTACCATAGATTACTTATTTGCTTGCAAGCAAATAATTTGACCTTGCTTTTTCCGTATGCAATTGACCTTACTAGTGACAGGTAAAAACGAATAATTTGAATGTTGTCGCTTATTAACTGCCAACGTGCATGGTTCTTTGTCCGTAATTAACACCGACTAAAAGCAGATTCACAAAAATAAGAAATAAGTGCATTGTTGTACTGATTTAATGACGATTCGACAAACTCCGTAAACAATGTCGATCATTAATAAGATGGTGTCCATTTCTTGATCGATCTCAAAACACGAGCAGTTGCATGTTTTTTTCCCCTGATGCGCGTACATTTCATAACATTTATTAGTTACAGAAACACGTTTTATTAAGGCATCAATCATATCTGATAGTTTTTATGGGTAGCAAAATTTACAATTTGTTGAAAGAGACCTTAAACACAACAACCATAACCATAAACAATGATATTGACTGGTACTTTACAATAAGCAGTCAATATTAACAGGTGACATTATCATTAGGGATATTATTATACTTCAGTACCGTTTTTCCTTTTTTAAAACATGACAGTAGTTTTGCTAATGCATCCTTAAATCAACTGCATGACTATTCTACATGCGATGCCGGTCAACAATTTTAGGACTATTCCCCTCTGTGGTAATTTCAGCAATCATATTTCCCGGACTTTTCGAAGTCATTCATTGGCTTAAATTAAACGAGGTCATGCACGTCCTCGGACCTTTTCATTGCGTGACCTAAAATACCGTGACGACAGACGACAAGTAAACAATGACTATCCACCGTAATTAGTTCAGCAATCATATTTCCCGAACTTTTCTAAATCATTCATCTCATTAAATAAATGAGATGAATGATTTAGAAAATTAAATGACGTATATAAAGGAATGATCCTGTCACCCTCTAATATCCATACAAAAAAGAACGAACTAAATAAAAAAAAAATCTTCAAATACACACACATGAAAACGTATTTCTTTTAAAAAGAACTAATAGAGTAGATTAGAAATCCACCAGAAAGGGGCCTACAATTTAGAATTTTGAATTGCACGGTTGTTCAGTATAATAAAACACTTATATACTTGATATTCGGATAATAACACTTTTATTGTTCCCTCTGTACCAACTATTGTCCTCGGCGTTGCCTCGGAAAATAGTTGGTACGTTGGGGATAATAAAAGTGATATAACTCTCATACCCAGTCAATAAGTGTATATTGTTATCAGATCATACGGAGAAAATATTAAACTCTCCATAACGCATGCACCTAATTTGTTTTATCTTTTTTTTTTCCTGAATTTCTTTGACAATATTGCAATACAATGAAAATGAAAAATAATACCACACTATCGGACCAATTCTAAAATCAGATATCAAAATCTTAGAAAGTATGTATTTCAAACCTCCTCTAGATATACTCAGATACCAAATTATACTGCAATTATTCTACCGGAGGTAAACAAAAAAAAAGCAACACCAGTGAGTGTGTCTCAAAACATACTAAATCGTCATGTGGGGCATGCCTTTTGGGGGTTGATCACAATCATTTTAAAAAGTATTTCAAGTTCTTCATTATGTTTTCTTTGATCAATCAATCAATTCGAATTCCTTTCAAATGTGAGTGAGTGAGTGATTTGTCAGCTATATCACGGCGAGAACAAGTTAATTTTAAATAAACATGATGATGAGGTCACCTTTGTTCTAGACCAACACGCTTATTTGGATTTGTATGATGCTAGCTCACTGAAGCAACAGTCCGAGGATAGACATGTCGCTCCACTCGGACACATTATATTCCGAGCCAACCAGTCTTTGCGCTTATTCCTTAATCATGCGTACCTAGCGGAGAAGCAATACATACCAATTTGATAGTCTTAGATTGACCCGACCGGGACTTGAACCCGCGATCTACCGCACTCGAGGCGAGCTCGCTAACCATTACACCACCGATGCGGTTCCTTTTAAATGTGTAAATACTTCTGGTTCTAAAGAAGAAATATGTCACAGATACTCTTTGTATTTTCTCTAAAAGTCAACGGGATATAATATCAACTTATTCTATACAATAAAGATGATTATTCTATATTAGTAAATTCTTTTGTATAGATTTCTACCAAAATTATTTTTAAGATAAAAGACGTATTCACCGCCCAAGATTTAATATTCACCGCGGTAAATGTCACGTGTTACTATTTTTGGAGCATGGATTTGTTTTTATTGATATAAACAATAATGTAGCACTACGTCAGGACAGTGGACATGTAACTTTTTTTTCAGAATACCACTATTTACTCAAAATATAGAATAAAACAATTACTGTCTTTTGATTCTGTAAATGTGTGGATTAATTGACTTTTGAAAAAAAAAATGGTATTCACTTCGCCCTTTCGGGCTCAGTGAATATCATTTGTTTCAAAAGTCAATAAATCCACACATTTACCTCATCAAAAGACAGTAATTGTATATTACCTTCTGATAAGAGAAATTAGATTTTATTTGATTGCTTCCAGAGCAGTTGTTCACTGCCTCTGTTTAATATTTCTTTCGCAATGTTTGTTTTCACTGTGCAACATTGCTACCACATGTGTATACAGGCGTATAGTGAATGTTTTAAATTCATTAAGGGGCTTCGTGGCCGTAATCTTACGGCAGTTAGATTTACAAATTCCTATACAATCAGTGCCTATCACCACTGACTATATCTAAACAAATAAAAACAACAAAAATAGCAAATGTACATACATAGAAATGATTGATTGATTTTTGGTGTTTAACGCCACTTTCAGTAATATTTCAGCTATATCATGGTGACCAGTTTTAGTGGTGGAAGCAGCCAGAGTACCCGGAGAGAAGAACCAACCATGGGTAAGCAACTGGTAAACTTTATCACTTGCGGCTGCGAGTCGAGTGTACCCTTTTATGTACTTTACAAAGCCGGGCGCAAACCTACGCCGTATTGGTGATAGGCTTGTATGAGTTGTTAGGTAATCCAACTGTGCAACCCGGGCCTTCACATAGAAATGTCTCCTTTATTGAAATCACATATTCAAATGCATGCCTAATAATTCATAAATAGTAGATCAAGATGTAGCTAAGCAATTCTGGACACTCCTATGATACAAACAAGTCTTAAAAGAAATCATAATAAAATATCACAGTTTATTTGGAGTCAAGAAGACAACGGGATTAAACAGGGTAACAAAAACCACCTAACGGTCCATATGTCCACGGACTATTAAGAAAAGGGGGAGGAACAATATTCTAATGCTGTCTCAATGTATTGATGACAATTTGAAGATAACAGAGTGATAATAAGAAGTCGTAAATCGATGCATAGACAATACAATGCTTAAATGAAAAAGGACAAAGCACTACAGAAAAATCAACAGATTGAGCAGCACGAATCACTAAGAATAGGGGATGAATTCAGGTGCTTCAAAAGTTTCTTCTCCAATGCTCTAGCCGTCGTGTCACTCTTGTCAAAATTCATGTAATGAGTAGGTAATGATTAAAAGATTGCTTTGCGATTACGACAAACCAAAAATATCCATGCCATTTGTGACACCGATATTTCGTAATGCTGTCTTGTACGAAGCAAATAGTCAGTTAGACAAAATGGATATGGGCTCTTTGATTATGCTTAAATCCACACATTGTACTCATTCTTCAGTTGTAAAAGTGAAATTTTAGTGCAGAAGTAACAAAAAATCTAACTTAGACAAGAAGAGTTTGAAGATACCAACGTAGAACATAGCGCAAAGGAATGTTTCTATGGAAAGGGCAATTGCTATGAACAGAGAACGTTACATTCAGGTTGTTGCTTCATTTACGTAACACATTATGTATGGTAATTAATGTACATTAACGTCAATTTTTTTTTATCAATTTGATTATAACTTGTATTGGCGAAGAATGATTTATTTTAAATTGCACATCTGGAATTTGGGGGAAAAAAGTGCAATGTATGTCTTAAAATCTAAATAGATATGTTACGATCTGATAATGAATAATCTTTGATTATTACTGAACCATGCCAACATCTTATTCTGATTTAAGATACTAATTTCAAACACAAATGTATATCATTACTGACGTTTTTTAACTGATATACTTATATATAAAGGTTGTTTTTTTCTTGTTTGTTTTATGTGTTATATATTTTCACTAAGAAGGGGGGTGTAATGGCCGTGATCGTAAGGTAAGTGGATTTACACTTACCTGTGCAATCAGTGACTATCACTACTACAGTTATGGGTTCGAACCCCTTTCAAGGCGAGGTGTACTAAATACAACATAATGTTATAAAGTTTGTCGTCACTTGTGACAGGTCGGTCGTTTTCTCCTGGTACTCCTGTTTCCTCCACCAATAAAACTGACCGCCACGATATAATTGAAATATTGTTGAAAGTGGCGTGAAACACCATAAACCAACCACTAAGAGGGTATTGTTTTCTTCCTCCTTTTATCAGGAGAAAGACCAGTATTGCGAAAAGTGACAATTAATTGAACATTGATTTCGCTTTCATTGTTAAAAACGTTAGAAAACACCAAAGTGGTAATCAGAAGCATTACATCGATGAAGGACAGACAACACAATAGACAAAAGTACAGACAACACAATAGACAAAAGTACAGACAACACAATAGACAAAAGTACAGACAACACAATA
>MJUT01035632.1:376792-387937 GCA_002080005.1 Gigantidas platifrons
TGGTGCACAATGTGTTTCTAGAGGTAACCTTCTTCAGATAACCTCAATGTCGAAAGATTGGTGCACAATGTGTTTCTAGAGGTAACATTCTTCAGGTAACCTCAATGTCGACAGATTAGAAAGCCAAATAGGCAAAACAAATTTAGCGGCCAAAAACCAAAGTGGAAGGGTAGCCAAAATCGGCCAAAATATGCCTGAAAGATAAGAACTTTAGCTTGATAACTACAAAAATTATCGATTCATAACATTATAAGTGTGCTTGGATCGGCATACATCAATGATTATGAAAAGTACACAACGGAAGCGTTTTATCTATTGTCGGAAATAAATTTTGATGTATAATTTCTCAATTTTGAGAGATTTGAGAGATTTAAAAAAAAATGTTACTCTTAATTAACTCGTAATAAAAGGGAACATTTTTATTGAATCATAAAAACACAATTTATTGTAAATATTGCACAAAGAAAAATACGTCATGATGGGTGAAGTTTAATGACAATGCATCAGCTGAAAAACATAATCATACACACAAAAAAGATATCTAGAAGTTATCAGTTGGTCCACAATATTCAACGAATTTAACAGAGAAAAAAAAAATAGCAACAAAACATCGAATAAGTTTTAAATCATTCCGAGAATCGAGACATGTGATGCTGGTGTTAGCTCTTCAAAATTTCGCTCGAGTTGTCTCCCTTTCGTCATTAAACAAGCTACACTTCCGGTTTGGTAACTCCTCTTGAGTCGAACTACGGTTGACTCGAATTTTTTCCATGGTCCCATCGAATTCGAGATAACGAGAGTCAACTGTAATTACATTGTGTAGGAACTATTCAGATATCAAGTCAGTAGTTGCACAAACTTAATGATGCCAACATTATCACTATATGGGCAATTCATATGTTTGAACGGCCTGATCTCTCTATGCAATATTATTATTTCACATAAATGATGTAAGTTGTTTGACAAAGAGCCCAGCACATTAAGTAAGTAGCACTACAAAATAAATGATATATATATTAGTTCTTATAAATAAATGACTATCATTTTCCAATTCGACAAATATATCCATAGATTTAAGTAGATAAAATATCATTTGTAATGTATTACATATTAATAACACTGTGTTAATGGGTTTCAATTAAGATGAATTAGCATTCTGTGTTTAACTTACGTCACAACCGGAATTTACTTAGCATCAAATTTATGACATAAATTAGAAAGTGAATATTTAAGCTACGATATATATGTATATTTAATGATCTACTTAGGTTTGCTTATTTAAAAAGAAAAACGAATAAATAAATTTCACTTATGATAACGTCAACATACCACGTTTGAGTACAAAAGATAATTTAAAATCAAGAGTTCCAGATTTAAACAATCGTTGATGAATGCTTTCCTCAGATGTAACGTAATCATATCAAATAAAAAATGTTTTATATTTAAAATCCTAACAGTCGAGGAGCGTAGGATACTATAAAGTAAGGTAAAACAAGGGCAACGCAAAGCGTGGCGTATCCCCTCGCCTAAAAAATAGACCAGGTGACCTTGACCTTTGACCTATGACCTGGAAAATCAATAGGGTTCCAGATACTCTTAAGGACTAGATAGACATACATACATCATATATGTATATTTCCGTATTATTGAAAAGTTGACATAAGCGGTAATCGTCTAAAATATCTCATGATTGATACCATGAAAATTACAGCATTGTCCAATCACAAACCAGGGATGTTAAACAACTACATTAGAATAACATATATGATGTAGCAACCTTGAAGACAGAGTGGTATCAGATTGATTGATTGGATGGTTGATTAGTGTTTAATGTCAACATTAGCGGAATCGGTCAGCATACTTAACCAATGAAATATAGGATATGTAAAATAAACGTTAGATAATACCAAGGGGGCAAGCAAGAACAATCCAGAGAAAATGTCAACATAGGGTACACAAGAAACAAGACAAAGACAAAGAAAATAAAAACACAACTAAATATGTGTTGGAAACCCCTATACAGAAGAAACACAAATAATGTAAATAACACATGCGCCCTCCTACAAGTATATGGAGGCAAAGAAGAACCGAACATCACCTTTATGCGGAAATCGTAACGGACCTCACAACACGAAACTCAAAGCATAAAGACACAATCGCTGTACTGGGCACAAGCTATAGAATAGCGTATGAGGTGTGAAATGTAAACTCCACGCGCTCTGCAAAACCTCTGCAGCCTCTATTCCGTTATGCATTTCAGAATCCTTAGACAAATTATCTGAGAGTATCTTTATTTACAATACTTATTTACAACAACTCTACTAGCTTTTATGTCAGCGTTGGCATATTTTCTTCAAATGTTTCTTCAAATGTTTCTTCAAATGTTTCCAAAACTTGCATGACCGCATCCTTTGACTAAGAAGTGACAATGTTGTCCTATAAAATTAGATTACTCTCACAGCTTTTTATTGAAGTTCTTGTATCAGACCAGGAGGGTGAGAATTTAATTTTCAGTTATTGCCCTTCAAGGTGTGTTTCGTTCTGTTTATTACTTGTCTATAATTAGTGTTTCATATGTTATCTCCAGTCCTTGCCAACAAAGGGCTGTTTTTTTTTTATGTTGTATTGTTCACTATTACTATTTAACCATGTATGTGTCCATTTTCTATATTTGACCTGTTTGTGACACAAAATGTATGTGATCGCACTAGGATTTTAAGACTTTCAAAATTTGTATTGCATTCCCTAAGTCACATAATGTATGTTACAACTGGAACAAATACAACATACTTCATTAAAGCAGTGGACAATAACATTTTTAATCAAGACATTTCAAAATGATTTTTGCTTTCAATACATATACGCTATCTAGACTATCGAAAGGCTACAAAATCACACTAATACATAATGGATGCTATGTACATATTCTACCTTGCAACTATTCACCTTTAAAGTGAACGAAAGTAGTTGCTCACCAGGTGGGTGTTTAATGGCCAGATTTTAATTTGAAACATTCATTATAACTTATTCATAGCACTATCATTTACTTTCTACATATACATTTCAGAAGAATGTGATTTTACAGTGCTTGTTCACTGAAACAACAGTCCGCGGGTAGACATGTCGCTCCAGTCGGACACATTATTCTGATTTCAAGCCAACCAGTCTTTGCTCTTTCTCCTTAATCCTGCATGCTTAGCAGAGAAGCAACAAATACCAATTTCATAGTCTTCTGTTTGACCCGACCGGGGATCGAACTCACGATCTACCGCACTCGAGGCGAGCACCCTAACTATTACGTCACCGATGAACCCACGATCTACCACACTCGAGGCGAGCACCCTAACCATTACGTCACCGATGAACCCACGATCTACCGCACCCGAGGCGAGCACCCTAACCATTACGTCACCGATGCAGTTCGCAACTAGGGGCTATTATAATTCAATACAATGTGATAGAGAACGACTGCAAGGTTTAATTGTAATCAAGATGTATGCATGTACATTATTTTTTCAATGTTAATAAATTTTGAAGATAATTAATATGATAATTAATGTATTTACGCTGTTTAATTCCCACTCTTCCTCGTTACAACACCGCGTGAATGAACGTGCTTACTATAATACAACTTGCATGATTGTGCTCATCATCTAGATATTGATGTAAGGGCTAATGAAAAATTAGTTTTGCTCTCAAAGTCTTATAAATTGGTGAACGTTATTCGAGAAATCGTCGCATGCACTAAACTAGATTTCTACATTCTTATTAATAGCATAACATTCCGCGTCATAGTCGTTAATGTATGATAGCTCTGTTTACAAATAAGCAATCAGTTCTTATCACCACTAACGTTGTAAGTTCGAACCGAGCTCATGGCGAGGTGTGCTCGATGCAGCATTATATGTTAAAATTTGTCAGTGACTTGTGGCAGGTCGATGACCTCATCCATGTACTCTGGTGTCCTCCAGCAATAAAACTGACCTCCACGGTATAACTGAAATGTTACTGAACGGGACGTTACACACTATAGCTATAACCCTAATATAGATTAGGCACAGCCTACACTACAGGCGAGCATCGCATCTACGCATAGACATGTACATGTACAAATAGTAGTTTAGGGTTCTTTTCTTCATTATTCTTGATTATTTTTCTTTGTTCTTCAATTCGACATACCCAGTTAATTTTATTGCAAAGGAGATTTTTTGGGCCGAGATATATCGGGGATGACTTTAAAAAGAGAAGGTCTAACGATTGTCCATTTTTTAAATAAATTAATCGTTTCATGTATGGAAGCTGTACGGTTTTCTTTCTATTTTTTTTAATTTTTTAACTGGATATTTATTTTTTATTCAAATTAAAAGGCTATTTCCTGTACTTCACTCCGATTGTCCATTCTATGCAGAAACTTATAATCTATTTCCGGTTGGCATTGAACATATATTGATTCATCTCCTTACACACATGTTACTGTGTAGCTCGCATCTTGCGATGCTCGCTAATATCATCGTAAAACATTGTTATGCAACAAATAATACAAAGCAAAATGTAACCTTTTAAGTTGTGCATTAGACATGGAAATAACATTTTATCTTAATCAGTTACAAATCTCGTTTCCTCAGTTCCCGTGACAACGTATATTTAATAATAGATAGCCTATCACCACCAACGTTATGACTTCGAATCCAACTCAGGCGAGGTGTACTCGATACAACATTATGTGATAAATTTTGTCAGTGACTTGCGACAGATCGGTGGTTTTCTCCGATACTCTGGTGTCCTCCGCCAATAAAACTGACCGCCATGATATAACTGAAATATTGTTGAAAGTGGCGTCAAACACCACAACCCTAACACTAATAACATCGTAAGACATTGTTATACACAAATAATACATAGGAACATGAATTTTTTAAAGTTGTGTATTAGGCATGGAAATCAAGTTTGATCTTTGTCAGTTACAAATATCGTTTTCCTCAGTTCAAGTGAGTGCGTATGTTTAATAATAGATAGCACAGTTTTACAGTTATTAGGTCTTGATGGAGTTTGTATTATATACATTTTGTCATTTAATTCACACGTCTGAATCTATCGTTTTATTTAAAATTCCTGACGTCTTTATTTATTATAAGACAAGTTTGAAAATATTTTAAAATTACACGATGCGTTCATTTCATTTAGGCAACACAATGGGATTTGTCAAAATGTTGACATGTGACATCGAAATTGAAACTTCATCAGTCATAAACGTCTATACATACTAAAGAGGTAACCAGTAGCCGTCAATTGAAGAAGAACAGACAACACAATGGCCTAAAGAAAACGGACAAAAGGACAAACAATGATCTACAAAACATTACACATAAAACTACAGATCGTTTAACACATACCCCACTAAAACCACATGTCAGATCCCACAACCCCCCCCCCCCTCTGATATGTCTTTACTAATCTTGATTGATCTGGATTCTATTTTCGCCTTGTCTTCTAACAGGTTTTCAGAGATACTTATAAACTATCAGATAAAATAGTTATCTTTTATTAAGCTTGTCAGATAACCTAACGTGTTAACCTAGAACTTAAACCAGAGCATAGGAACTAACTCATCTACAAACATTAAGCTATCATCGACTGATTGTAATCAATAATCTGAATCTATAGATTAAGGTTATAATGTGATTAGGAAATATACCTTGCATGTTAAGCATTTTGGCTCTTTAACGCCACTTGCATCACTGCATATCAATGTCATGGTATAGTTGAAATACTACTAAAGTTGTCGCTAAACTTTAGTCAATAAATTAAATCTATGGCAGTGGCGATCAGCTTTATTGATGGCGGAAACCTGCGAGGAGAAACCGTACATGCAGCATAAAGTTTTGTAGTTAGATTAACACGACAGGTACCACTAGTGGAGCAGGAACTGCTTACCCTTCCGGAGCACCTGAGTTCACTCCCGGTTTTCAGTTGGGTTCGTGTTCTAGGTCTTTAGTTTTCTGCGTAATGTTTTGTAGATCTGTGTTTGTCTTTTTGTACTTTTTCTCTTGGCCATTGTGTTGTCTGTTCTTCTTCGATTTACGGAGTCTGATTATCTGATTTCTTCAAATTTTTTCTTATATCAATGTATGCTTGAACATACAAAACATGGCGGCGTTATATCAGTATTATGGAACACAAACTCTTTCATCTGTGGAAGACATTAAGATATAGCTTACATTTGGTCCTAGTTAATCAATTTGCTATGTTACCCATTGGTTCTTGAGATAATTGATTGTGACTGTAATAACTGATAAGCGCAAGAAATGAAATGAAATTTATTTGAATATTCATATAACGATAGGACAAGTAGATCTATACAACATACATTATTAGTTACACAGTGTGTTAGTGACCTAATACGTTATATACGGGGTCAGTAAATTCCATATGGGGTGAGACAAAGTCGAGCCCTTTATGGAATTTACTGACCCCGAATATAACGTATTAGGTCACTAACACACTGTGTAACGAATATATCTTACCGACTACCCTTTGGATTTGAAGTTCTGAGTTTTTTCTTACTTTTGTGAGTCTATACTCAAGAATTTTTAAACTAATTGAAAAATGCAAACTTTCGATATTTTATATCACAGAAAAATATCACATAATGTTCAGCAAGAACAGTCAAAATTTTCACAAAAACAATAAACTGTTTTCAAAACCCTGGGAAGTAACTCTAATTTACTAACCCTGTATGAATTTAAAGGCAAGTAACTCTAATTTACTAACCCTGTATGAATTTAAAGGGAAGTAGCTCTAATTTACTAACCATGTATGAATTTAAAGGGAAATAACTCTAATTTACCAACCCTGTATGATCGAATGTTTCAATGAAACAAAACATACAAGAGGCTCAGACGCCCTGTATGAGTTATACAGGGCGTCCACGTGTTCACGCTAAACCAATCATTTTCTTATATTTATGTAGGAGGAAAGATATTGAAATTTACACTTCCTAGATCATGTAATTATTAATAAAACTAAAGTTATCTTTTGATATGTAACCTTAACCGATATTAGCTGTTCTGTTTAGGCCCTTTTTGTATTCTAGCTCCCAAGGTCTCGGGTAGCTCAATGAGTTATGTAGTTTGATTACCTAACAACTCATACAAACATATCAGCAATACGGCGTGGGTGCGCGTTCGACTTTGCAAATTACAAAAAGGGTGCATTCGACCCGCAACCGCAAGTAATAAAGTTTACCAGTTGCTTACCAATGGTCGGTGGTCCTCTCCGGGTACTCTGGCTTCCTCCACCACTAAAACTGGTCGCCATGATATAGCTGAAATATTGCTGAAAGTGGAAATAAACACAATAAATCAAATGAAATCAAATATTCTAGCTCCCAAAACTATTATTTTTATTAACATTCCAATTTTTTCACGATGAATGTACCTGATCAAGATTATTTCAGAGACTCGTCCTGCGCACTAAATTAGATATCTACAGTTTTTGTTGATTTAATGGACGTACATTAACGTAGCTTATGATACAAGTCATACCTTGTATTAGCTACTTACGGAATCGTGTATCTCTAACTATATACATGCAGTAAGTATCTGTTCAACACTTGTGGTACAAGAGGTGTTCCATAGTTTCCATGTTAACTTTACAATATACACAACTTGGGCCAATAAAGTTTGACAAGAAAGAATTACACCTGTTTAAAACGAGTATCATTTTATGATTATAGTTTCTTAAAACATTCGATTTTTCAAAATTTTCAAAGAAGATTTTTCACCAATGTACATTTTCCTTTCCGTTCTCACCATTTTTTCGTTTCAGAAAAAAAAATCGAAAAAATATTTGGAATGTACAATGTAAAATGAAACGAACGTAATGTGATTTTAATCAGCAGTCTTACTGTTTGTTTGTTTGTTTCCTTGATGGTGTTTCTTACATCTTAAGACAACTTTGTTATGTTTTAAAATGTTAACAAGTAACGGTCGACAATTCTAACATTAAAATATTTAAATCTCCTCTTAATTACCTTAAACACTCAAAAAGCATTTTTGTTTGTTTGTTTGATGATGCTTAACGCCATTTTCAGCAATATTTCAGTTAAAATGTGCCTGTCAGTTTTATTGGTGGAGGAAACCGGAGTACCCGACGAAAACCACCGACCTGTCGCAAATCACTGACAAACGTTAAATTGCATAATGGAGTACACCTCCCCTGAACGAGATTCAATCTCACAACATCAGTGCTGATAGACTCTGATTGCATAGGTAGTTGGAAATCCAAATACCATACGATCACGGCCACGACGGCCCCCACAAGGCAAATATTAACAAACAATAAAACAATTAAATGATTACTATTTCTGTTGGACATTACACTTCTTTCTATGCTTTTTCTGTTGGAATTTGGAAATGTTCCGACAGTGTGGTATATTTTGTTCCGACAGTAAACTGGTAATTTTACAAGAAATTTTCTCATAAAATTCATCAGAAAAACTGCATTAAAAACGACAGAATGACACGCCTTACTCAAGATTAGAGAAAAGGAGCATTTGGTATCCGCAAGCAGGAATGAGTGTTCTAGTTTTCACAAGCGATTTTGATTGTCAGTTTCAACATAGTGGTTCCTCAAGGAATCAACCTCGTTTTGAGCGACAACAAGTCATATATGCAGCTGATGACATGTTGTATTCGTCTGTGTTACTTGCGTAATAGATTCCTTCTAGACTTAACATATACTACCATCTTTAATGAAAACGGGTTATAACACGCATAACCTGTAGGATGCTTATTTCATAGTGCAAACCTTGAACTTGCCGTGTGCAACAACATCGTCAATGATGTTGTGTGTAGAAGTATGAGGCCGTGTGTTGTTTTCTGATGACACTCGGTTTATTCTCTTACATTCAGATTGACCGTGCTTGCATTTTTTGAAGATTAAGTGAGCGATTTGTTGACTGTTGTGAGCAATACCATAGCCGCTTCATAGCAGAAGTGTGATGGCTTGGGGCAATCACGCCATGTAGGCGCACACGTCGTTCTTGAAGAAGTCGTTAGCAACACTTACCGCCAGAGGAGTCTATGTTAAGCTGTTATGAAGTGGCGGGCATCTCGGATGGGCGTCAATTTCAGAGACGAGCTTAAAGTCAATGTTCAGGATACTGGTTAAGGCTACACAGCATCAACCATCACATCAATGTTTGCTAAAATATGTCTAATTTGTATATTTTCATCAAGATTTACATGTAATATTTCACCAAAACTCTTATTCTCTGTCTTACGTTTCAATAACATGATAAGTATACAGCTAATGTTCAAATTTCATATAATTTTGGTTAAAAAGGGTACTAAGAAATCGAAAATCAAAAAAGGGCAGACAACTCAATGAAGAAATAATAAGCAGAAAAGGCAAACAAATACCCACAAAATATTACACAGAAACATAAAGCTTGAGCAACACGAACTTTATTAAAAATCAGATAGTAGGCAGCTCGCTCTCGACTAATGGCAATCGTTATGTTACTCGTGTAAAAACATCGGTGAGAAGTCATTCGTTGAGGAAATAATGTCAGAATAGTGTCTGTGACGCATCAATTTCTTAGCGGTTCGTCACTAGCGTATCACCATTAAATTAAATTTGCATCCATCAAATCAACGATTGGTGTAGGCAAATTAATAAATTTAATAGTCATTCCTGATATATCTTGCAGTTCACCCCCGGTTTTTAGTGGAGTTCGTGTTACTCGGTCTTTAGGTTTATGTGTATGTTTTGTAGATCGTTGTTTGTCCTTTAGTTTTTAGTGGGGTTCGTGTTACTCGGTCTTTAGGTTTATGTGTATGTTTTGTAGATCGTTGTTTGTCCTTTGTACTCTTTTTTTAGCCATTGTGTTGTCTGTTCTTCTTCGAAATACGGATTCTGATTACCCCTTTGGTATCTTCACACTCTTTTTATAAATGCAATAATCATTCCTGATATCTTTTGCAGTTTAAACGTGACCTTGTTGGCTTTAAACTAGATCACAAATGTGTATACATGTAATTAAAGAAGATTTCACATGTGTCTAGTCTGTAATTAAATAAGTTAACTAAATCAGATATCTCCTGACTTATTTTAATAGTCCCACTATATAACGTTACTGTAACACCTGTTTATAAATTCATATTTATAGATAAGAAGAATAAATTAATGAGATATTTGATAACGAATCCAGCGCAAAAATAATTAATTTTATATGAACAGACACTTCCATAGATTTTAATTTCTGTGAGTATATTCTTCCTGTTGGTCTGACTGAATAATGGTCCATGCTACATATAGAAGAACGTGCATGCACTGTATCGTGTTGCTTTTTGTATTCTGTGAAATCACATATATTCGTTGAATACCAACTTTTGCGGTATTCTTTCTTTGTTTACTTCAAACTGCGAAGAATAGTGTACAACAAAATTCATACATACAAAAATTAAATCATTTGCAAACATCAAGTAAACGTTAGAGAATACCGAATGCGACAATTACAAATGGCCAATCCAGAGAAACTGACAACATAAGTGCACAAGACGAAAACAAACAAAAACAAAAACAAAACAAAACTACACGACACAATATATGTTGGACACCGCAATACGCAAACAAACACAAATATATAAATAAGACGTGAGCCCTCCTACAAACAACTGGAGGAAAAGACAGGCCAAACATCATAATAAGACATGAGCCCTCCTACAAACAACAGGAAGTAATGACGAACAGAACATAATAATAAGACGTGAGCCCTCCTACAAACAACTGGAGGAAAAGACAGGCCAAACATCATAATAAGACGTGAGCCCTCCTACAAACAACTGGAAGTAATGACGAACAGAACATCATAATAAGACGTGAGCCCTCCTACAAACAACAGGAAGTAATGACGAACAGAACATCATAATAAGACGTGAGCCCTCCTACAAACAACAGAAAGTAATGACGAACAGAACATCATAATAAGACGTGAGCCCTCCTACAAACAACTGGAGGTAATGACGAACCGAACATAATAATAAGACGTGAGCCCTCCTACAAACAACTGGAAGTAATGACGAACAGAACATCATAATAAGACATGAGCCCTCCTACAAACAACTGGAAGTAATGACGAAC
>MJUT01035632.1:430824-446174 GCA_002080005.1 Gigantidas platifrons
TGTTGTGACATTTGTTTAATTTTCACTCTGTAGTATAGACCGCTAAATATGAACGCTGTTATGACATTTGTTTAATTTTCACTCTGTAGTATAAACCGCTAAATATGAACGCTGTTGTGACATTTGTTTAATTTTCACTCTGTAGTATAGACCGCTAAATATGAACGCTGTTATGACATTTGTTTAATTTTCACTCTGTAGTATAAACCGCTAAATATGAACGCTGTTGTGACATTTGTTTAATGTTCACTCTGTAGTGTAGACCGCTAAATATGAACGCTGTTATGACATTTGTTTAATTTTCACTCTGTTGTGTAGACCGCTAAATATGAACGCTATTATGACATTTGTTTAATGTTCACTCTATTGTGTAGACTTAAGTTAACCTCAGAGGCATATGTATGATGTATTTCAAGTACTTTGTGCATTGTTGTTATCGCTGTTAGGGGTCCCTCTAAAACAAGAAACGAAACGCAACGAAACGAAACGGAACCTGGCGAAACGAAACGAAACCTGGCGAAACGAAACGATTTCGTTTCTTGTTTTAGAGGGACCCCGCTGTTAGTGCTAATAAATGAATATAAACAATCATATTATTCTTTTATCTAACAACATAGTGCAGCACCAGTCAAATATATTATATATAATAAATATTGCGTGGTAAAACTAATATACATTGACAAATAGTACACACTATCAGTTATATAGCATTACACTCTGTACACACAAAACATGATAAATCATGGAAAACAGAATTAGACGGTAATGAGATGAAGTTAGGGTTAAGAGTTCGTTGTACAAATTACGACTGCGCTTTTATCTTTTTGTGCTGCGTGTATATACGTTTTTACTAATATGAATAACTAAACAGCGGAATGGACTTTTAACAACGCTATTTATTGTAATACTTCTGTGAAACGACTATTTTACAATACACGTTTTATGCTTTTTAGTATTGGATCTAAATACGTTTTTATGCCACTAACCGAACTCACACAACATGGAAATGATGAACTTTTAACTACTACTTATATTTTATCATAACTGTAAATACGTATCTTTTTAAGTATGTGCCCGTTAAGTTAGGTTTATAATTTTATCCATAATTGGAGTGCTCCGAATTCCGGAGGAATTTTACCTGTACAAAGACAAAGACAAAGGTAAAGGTACTTGTTGATAAATAACATAGGATTGGTTAAATAATTAGTAAATAAAGTACGAGTTAGTTACATTAGGCACTAATTATGGGTATAATAGTGAAGGTACGAGTTAGTAAATAGTAGGGTACGAATTGATAACAAATTGGGTACGAGTTGGAAAAGGTACGAGTTGACATGGAGCATACCACTTCATACCTTGACGTACACTCCGAAATTTACATTGAGGGCCGATTAATAACGAAACTTAATGACAAAAGAGATGATTCCAATTCTCCCACTGTGAACTTTCCTTTTATATATATCATTATTCCAGCAGCACATGCATATGCAGTATATATATCTCTCAGTTGATCCGATATTCCAGGGCTTATGGTTCCTATCATGATTTCCTTGATATAGGTTTGCTGCTAACAAGGAAGCTATTGAACCAAGGGTTCCTAATTATATCGATGTATTGTTGCTTAAGTTAAGTGAACTGTATGTCAGCTATATTTATGATTACACATATTACATCTTGTATGTAAACAGGTAACACTGTGAACGGCATGTGTGTGGATAAGTTTGTCTAACAAGCATAAGAACCATATTTCGGATGTGTCTTTTTCCCTTTTAAAAAGCTAGCATTGTGAACGGCATGTGTGTGGATAAGTTTGCCTTACAATCATGAACGGCCTATGTGAGGATAAGTTTGCCAAACAATCATGAACGGCCTATGTGATGATAAGTTTGTCTAACAATAATGAACGGCCCATGGGAGGATAAGTTTGCCTAACAATCATGAATTGCCTATGCGAGGATAAGTTTGCCTAACAATCATTAACGGCCTATGTGAGGATAAGTTTGCCTAACAATCATGAACGGCCTATGTGAGGATAAGTTTGTCTAACAATCATGAACGGCCTATGTGAGGATAAGTTTGCCTAACAATCATGAACGGCCTATGTGAGGATAAGTTTGCCTAACAAGCATAAGAACCTTATTTCGGATGTTTTTTTTCCTTCTTAAATGTTAAAATAAGGCCCTATTGCTATAACACAGAAAAGTAAAATTGTCAAACTATATCAACTGATTGTGGTTTAACATCAATTCAGCTGTATTCGAGCGAGTGAGTGATTGTTGTGTAACGCCAATTCAGCAATTTTTCAGCTATATCGTGGCGAGAACAAGTTAATTTTCAATGAGATGATGATGAGGTCCGCTTTGTACTAGATCAACACGCTGAGTTGATTTTTATAGTGCTAGCGCACTGAAACAACAGTCCGCGGGTAGACAGACATGTCGCTCCACTTTATATTAGCTTGGAACGCACATATAATTAAGCTTTATTTGTTTTATATATAATATCGATTCACCCGTTTCATTCAATATAATATAGAAATACTAGAAGCCAAGTAGAACATATTTATCATGATGTTTTTAATATCATATAAATAAACCCCTCCATATACCCCCTCCTATTTTCCCATGTTTATTGAGTACATATTTCTTTATTTAATTCGCATTTTAGTTTTGCATCTCACCTCTCACCACGAACGTGGTGTTTTTTGTCAATTCATTTTGCACATTTTTAAGGTACTGCTGATGAATCGTGCTGTTTTCTTTATTTATTTACCGATTGCCTTTCTTCCCTATACATTCACAACAGTGGTATAACCCGATGGGTATCGAAGTAGATCAATATAGAGACGTCATCGGTAATAAGCTGTTAAGCATGACTGATATTGCTTGTTTTAATCTACTTTTGTTGTACCTGTCGTAAAATTTTTAGCTACCCATGAAAATTAGCTACCTCCAACTCCCGGTAGCTAATTTTCATACGGCGGAGCTATAAAAATTAGCTACCTATGAAAATTAGCTACTTGTAGCATAAACTTGTAGGATTTGTCTCCCTTATTATGTTTACCAAAATACAAATTGTGTATTTACAATGGAGGGACTAAATGAAAAACTGCATGTACATAAACAGGAAAAGAGTTACTGATTGACAAAGAGAGACATATAGATCTACACAATATTAAATAAAATAAACAATAGATAATTAGTGGTGTTCATAGTTGAAAAACAATATGCTACCTATATGGCTGTATAGCATGTGATTAAGTTACAAACTATCTTTTTTTCAATTTACCATCGCGATGTATCATTTTTACAGCTATTAAACATAGATTGGGGGACTATTTATGGTAGAATTTAATATTTATTTGATGCTCATACTATACAAATTATTATTATATAGATAGGTGTGAATTATGGAGATTTATCCGTGAAATAAATTCCGATATTTCACATGTGAAATATCAGTTTTTTCCCGCCAGAACTACTTTTAGACAACTTTAAGTGTAGTGGTTACGTCCCTTGTTGTGTTACGGTGAATACACACATGATTGTAAACTGAAACAATTAAACAAATGAAAAAGTTTTAGTACTTTTATAAATTATTTTAATTGAATCATTTTATTGATACATTAAAATCGAACACTTGCTTATAATTATTCTAAATCGAATCATTTCACTAGCATAACACAACAGATTTAAATATAAACAAACAACGGCATTGTTAAAAGTGCATTGTAGATTGTCAGTTTCCTAATTCCTTTCACCACCCCTTTTCAATGAAAAATCGTCTGCTTTGAACAATCGTAAAATAAAAAAAAACAAAACAAAATGTCTGATCATTTTGACGCATATACGGCAGCTGTAGTCTCCAAATTTTTAGAAGAAAATGATTTTGACTTGGAAAATGTGGAATACTGCAAGAATTTAATATTCTAGATGTCCAAACAAATGTTCCAAATTCCAATGGCAATACAAATGAAAATGTATATCAAACTAAAGCCCAGTCGTGTAGATTTCAAAACGTTTCATTTGAGGACATTGATTCATTCCTTAGTTCGAATTTTGTTACACATGAAATACACACGACTCGGACAATAATAACACATCGTGCCTGGTTCCTCAGATAAATCGGACCGACATTAGTCACAATTGCAATGAATTTTTCCACAACAACTTTACAAATCCGCCCATATTCAAATAAAATTCAGAAACTCGTCCTTCATTTAAATTTCCAATTTTTTTCATCGAAGCGACAACACTTGAATGTGCGGCCATATTGATTACACACTATCATTGCTCGTAGATTCATACGCGTGGAATGAAATATACAAATTAAATAAAATAATATAAAAGACATCAGCAACAATAATTGCCTGTGGTGGACATGTTTGTTAACGGATCGGGACGAAATTAGCATACTTTATAGAGGGCCTTCCATAGCTGCAAACTCTCTAGTTTCGGTTCATTTGGCCAAGCGGTTTCAGAGGAGAAGATTTTTTATGAATCGACCAATCAGCAACACGAATTGCCTGTGCTGGCCATGTTTGTTAACGGATCCAAAATTAGCAATATTTATAGAGGGCCTTCCATAGATGATTTCTACCCAGTTAGGTTCATTTGGTCAAGCGGTTTCAGAGTCGAAGAAGGTTTTAGGAATCAACCAATCAGCATCAAGAACTGCCTGTGGCGGCCATGTTTGCTACGAATTGAGCCGAAATGAACAATCTTTATAGAGGACCTTCCAGCGGTTTCAGATATTTTTTAAAATTGACCAAACAGAAACAATAACTGCCTATGGCTACTCGGTTTCAGAGGTGAAGATTTTTTTTAGAAATCAACTAATCAGCAATAAGAATTGCCTATGGTGGCGGGTTAAGGGATTTCAGAGCAGAAGATTAAAATGTGAAAAGCTTACAGACGGACGACGGATCAAATGATGGCAATAACTCACGTTCCCTTTGACAACGTCTGCTCAAAAACTTTGATGAATACCAGGGTGATAATATGAACATACTGCCTTTAGTTGAGGGTGTTACGGTAGATTACCACAAGAAGATAAAATATCACCCGAGACGAAGTCGATGGTGATATTTTTTCTGAGTGTGGTAATCTACCGTAACACCCTCAACCAAAGGCAGTATGTTTTATATTATACTGAATGCCCTTCGGAGGGTGGTATTGCTGAGGGTGGTATTGCGGAGGGTGGTATTGTGCGGGATGTGGTATATCCTTGCAATACCACCCTCTGCTTTGGTGGGCGGGGTTAAGAAAAGTTAGAGAAAAATACCACATCTACATTTATCAATGAAATTGCCGAATAATCAAAGAAATTTGCATAAAGTATAATATTATACTTTATGCAAATTTCTAGACTATTGATACAACGTCATTGGTCGATTAGAAAATGGTATTTTTCACTAATTTTACGAAGCTCCACCTTCGTATCAATACCAAATCCTGTAGCTCCGCCTCCTCCTAGCAACGGGTGGTATTCTGTGTTGGCAACGGGTGTTATTGCAATACCACCCTCCGGACTGGAAACAGTCCATTCCGTCAAAGTTTTTAATTTAGTTTTACAAATAAATAAACAAACAGACGACAGTACGGTCTTGGACATTCAGACCACATTAACATGGCATTTGCCGATATAACCAAAGATAATATTCAGGATTTGTTGACAAACAAAGACAGTAAGCAAACGAAGAGACAAGTGAACCGGGCTGTAAGGATATTTCGTAACTTTTTGTTAAATGACAATGTCAATACCAAGCTGGAAAGTTTGTCCAACTCTGAACTATTTTTAATGAACATTTGAGAACATTACACCATTGTTACAGTTGTTTATGTTTCCTTGTTAATTAAAAGTTTATTAAATTAGGTATTATAAACATACTGCCTTTAATTGAGGGTGTTATGGTAGATTACCACACTCAGAAAACCAATATCACCCGAGACGAAGTCGAGGGTGTTATTGGTTTTCTGAGTGTGGTAATCTACCATAACACCCGAAATTAAAGGCAGCATGTTTTATATTATACTGAATGCTCTGGTATTACAGTGTCAATGGTGTGTGTTGCTTTAATACTGATTTAAGGTAATTGTCTAAGAACTAAATTACAATATCTAATTTAATAAACTTTTAATTAACAAGGAAACATAAACAACTTTAACAATGGTGTAATGTTCTCAAATGTTCATTAAAAATAGTTCAGAGTTGGACAAACTTTCCAGCTTGGTATTGACATTGTCATTTAACAAAAAGTTACGAAATATCCTTACAGCCCGGTTCACTTGTCTCTTCGTTTCCTTACTGTCCTTGTTTGTCAACAAATCCTGAATATTATCTTTGGTTATATCGGCAAAAGCCATGTTAATGTGGTCTGAATGTCCAAGAGCGTACTGTCGTCTGTTTGTTTATTTATTTGTAAAACTAAATTAAAAACTTTGACGGAATGGACTGTTTCCGGTCCGGAGGGTGATATTGCAATAACACCCGTTGCCAACACAGAATACCACCCGTTGCTAGGAGGAGGCGGAGCTACAGGATTTGGTATTGATACGAAGGTGGAGCTTCGTAAAATTAGTGAAAAATACCATTTTCTAATCGACCAATGACGTTGTATCAATAGTCTAGAAATTTGCATAAAGTATAATATTGTAATTTAGTTCTTAGACAATTACCTTAAATCAGTATTAAAGCAACACACACCATTGACACTGTAATACCAGAGCATTCAGTATAATATAAAACATGCTGCCTTTAATTTCGGGTGTTATGGTAGATTACCACACTCAGAAAACCAATATCACCCTCGACTTCGTCTCGGGTGATATTGGTTTTCTGAGTGTGGTAATCTACCATAACACCCTCAATTAAAGGCAGTATGTTTATAATATCACTAATTCTAACATGACGTCCTTCTTTCGCTTTGTAGACAAACGAGTGATTTATCGATGGTATAATCTCGTTCACACATGCGCCGGTCAATGTGACTGACTTTTCCATTGGCAGCATAAATGGTGTGTGACACTCCGCAAACGTAAATATAAATTACCGTCTTCCAATCAAAGTATACTACCGTATTTGTAATCTTAGACATATCAGAATCGAAATAAATCTTGGAAGCATGAATGTGTTTTGAGTTTTAACATGGGTTAGCGGATATTATTAAATTTTATCCAACAATCCATGTTAAAACTCAAAACACATTCTGGCTTCCATGATTTCTTTCTTAATTAGCGGGTCATTTTACCTGAGCCTGAATAACTCACCTGGTCACTTATACAGTTTATGTTCAATAAAGTATAGATTTTGTTAACAAAATATTTTATAAATTTCGAATTGAACCCATACATATAGGATTTTTGATTCTGTCACATCTCTCAAACAATAAAAGTTACAAAAAATCAGTGGGGAACCTTCAAAAAGGAATTGGTCCATTTCGTTCATGTTTAACCACCGTTTCCAGATTGTATAGATGTCGGACACGGTGTATAGGAATATTTGGGGATAGAAAACATGGGTGTGCCACTGTTTGTGTAAATCTGAAAAAGATCATTTAGAGTAGAATTAAATCCACATTATCGAGGGATATCCTCTCTACCTCTTGTGGTTTCAGACATTTAGTCCAATTTCGGAGATGTTTGACTTGTTCTACTACAGTAATTGGAACTGAGGACAGGGGGCACTTGATTCCATTTGTTCTATTGTGTATTGAATTTGTTTTTATGTAGTACATTGTATGTTTATGTATTGTTGACTATTCAATGTAGCCATTGACCCTAATTAGGGTGGAAATTGTGCTTATTAATAAAGTAAAGTAATCCTTGCCCCTATTATCAGAATAAACGCACAAATAAAATCAGGATTTTGAAAATAAAAAATTCATAGATATTGTCAGAGAAATGGAATGAAGGAATGCGAGGTAGCTAATTTTCATGGGCAAGCTTCTGATGCCTATGCTTATGTTTGAATGGTGCAAGGTAGTTTATTTTCATGGATAACACGTTGACACCTGTGTCATACATTGAACATATATAAGGTAGCTTATTTTTATGGAAAATGGCATGATTCCTATCCCATGCAATGAAGAAAGGTCAGGTAGCTAATTTTCATGGACCAGCTTCTGATGCTTATGCTTATGCTTGAATGGTGCAAGGTAGTTTATTTTCATGGATAACACTTTGAAACCTGTGTCATACATTGAACATATATAAGGTAGCTTATTTTTATAGAAAAAGTCATGATTCCTATCCCATGCAATGAAGAAAGGGCAGGTAGCTAATTTTCATGGACCATGCAACGACGTAATGCGAGGTAGCTAATTTTCATATGCAAGCTTTCGATGCCTATGTTTATGTTTAAATGATGCAAGGTAGTTTATTTTCATGGATAACGTCATGACTCCTATCCCATTCAACGAAGGAATGGGAGGTAGCTAATTTTCATGGGCAAACTTCTGATGTTTATGCTAATGTTCGAATGGTGCAAGGTAGTTTATTTTCATGGATAACACTTTGAAACCTGTGTCATACATTGAACAGATGCAAGGTATCTTAATTAATAGAAAACTTCATGACTTCTATCCCATGCAATGAAGGAATTATGCCGACTACGAGTCAACTAGTCTTTGCCTTTATTCTTTTACGCCATATAAATTTTATATTAATCCATTTCTGGGATAAATCTATCTAATTAAATAGATTTCCTCGCCTACATTCACCCCCCTTTTTTTTGTTCAAAAATACTAATTACCAAGAATCTATCAAAACATGGTAAAAGGGGAATAACTGGAATAGTATTTTTAATGTATTTTTAAGGTAGCTAATTGTCATGGCTATCATTTGGAACACCTTTGTGGTTTACTAAAATCTCGTTCCGAACGTCAAAAAGTAGCTAATAATTATAGGACAACGGAACCAAAATCACACCATTATTAATACAAAAGTTGAGTGCATTTCTTTTGCAAATCAGCAGAGACCAGAAAATATACATGCAAGGTAAATAAATCACTTTGCTGTCATGAAATATACAAGTTACAGGTGAAAACTAATGACTGCATTTGTGTTCTTAAATGTCTCAATTTCCTCATTGTTCTATATCTACCGACCAGCAATCTTTAGAAATTCCCGATTATAAATTCTCCCGATTTCGACGAGATAGATCTAATAAAGTAGGTGGGGGTGTCATCGTATATGTTAATAATACTGTCAACTGCATAATTAGACCTGATCTACATGTAGGTAGTCTTGAGTGTATATGGTTAGAAATAAAGATAAATAATAATGGAAGACTGTTTGGACATGACGGCATAGACACAATTGTAGACATTATAACAAACACGATCTTAAATATAGCAAATAATGCTATTCCTAACAGATTTATAACGATACGGAAAGATAGCCGACCATGGATTACTACAATTATCAAGAAATGCATACGTAGGAAAAATTGAATCCATAAAAAAGCAAAACACACAAATTGCATAAACCATTGGGAAAAGTATCGTATAACCAGGAATAAATGCAATTCAAGGGGTCCCTGAAACTAACTCACATTATCTTTTTTATTTTCATAGATTCAATGATTCGAGAAATCGGTATATCGAATAAATTGATTTTCCTATGAACTTGACAGTTGACCGTTTACTTTTTGGATCACCTGACCTCACAGACGAATGCACAAAAGTTTATAATAAACAGTAAACGTTTCATCTAACATCAGCAGTACCTAGTTCCCTTATTTCTTTTCTCTTTTTTTTTAAATTTTTTTAATTACTTTGAATCAACCATTTTTTACATCAAACACCAGATCACTTTATTTGTTTTATCTTTTTACACCTTCTTTAGTTTATATCAAAATATTATTAGTTAGTTCTATATGCTTCTCCCCTGAGATATTTACAGTATATTATAAATGAAATTTATTCCTAGGGATAGGGATTAATATAAGTTCTTGTAACGTTGTAAGTTCGAAACCCGTTCAGGTGAGGTGTATTCGATACAACACTATGTGATAAAGTTTGTCAGTGACGCGACAGGTCGGTGGTTTTCTCCGGCTTCCTCCAACCAAAAAACTGACCGCCATGATATACAATGTTGCTGAAATATTGTTGAAAGTGGCGTTAAACAATATAACCTTACCCTTCCCCCATTATATTAGGCTAAAATCCAAAACACATTGGCGAATTGTACACATTTACATAATAATCCTATGATTATAGACGACTATGTCACGATAGTCAAACCAGTGGTAGAGTGGTAGATATACATTTCAACTTTAACACCCCTCAGAGTTTTTATTTGAAAATGTATGGATACTATATTGAAGTTCATGTTCAAAGAAGAATAAGTAACATTCAAAATACAGCGTCAGCATGTTTCCCGGGTACTTGGTCCAGCTCTCCACGAGGTATTTTTGATTTGTACCTTATGTTAGAATGTTCCCCGGGTACTTGCCCCAGCTGTCTACGAGGTGTGTTTCACTTGTACGTAATGTTAGAATGTTTCCCGGGTACTTAATCAAGCTCTAGACGAGCTGTGTTGACTTGTACCTTACGTTAGGATGTTTCACGGGTTCTTGGTCCAGCTCTGTACGAGGTGTGTTTTACTTGTACCTTACGTTAGGATGTTTCACGGGTACTTGATCCAGCTCTCTACGAGGTGTGTTTTACTTGTATCTTACGTCAGGATGCTTCCCCGAATCCCGATTGTGACCCAGCTTTCTACGAGGTTTGAGTGACTTGTTCCTTACGTTAGTATGTTTTACGGGTACTTGGTCCAGCTCTTTACGAGGTGTGTTTGACTTGTATCTTACGTTAAGATGTTACCCGGGTCCTTGGTCCAGCTCTCTGCGAGATGTGTTTGACCTGTACCTTATGCTAGGATGTTTCTCGGGTCATTGATCCAGTTCTCTACGTCTACGAAGTGTGTATGAATTGTACCTTATGTTAGGATGCTTCTCGGGTACTTGGTCCAGTTCACTACGACGTGTGTTTCACTTGTGCATAATGTTAGGATGTTTCCCGGGTACTTAGTCAAGCTCTAGACGAGATGTGTTTGACTTGTACCTTACATTAGGATGTTTCACGGGTCCTTGGTTCAGCTCTCTACGAGGCGTGTTTGACGTGTACCTTATGTTAGGTTGGCTAAGCTCTCTACGCTGTGTGTTTGACTTGTACCATATGCTAGGAAGTTCCACGGGTACTTGGTCCAGCGCTCTACGTCTACGAGGTATGTATGAGTTATACCTTATGTTGGGATGTTTCCTGGGTATTTAGTCAAGCTCTCGATGTCTACGAGGTGTGTTTCACTTGTACCTTATGGTAGGTTCTTCCAGCTCTCTGCGAGGGATGTTTGACTTGTACCTTACGCTATGATCTTTTTTCTGGGTATTTGGCTCATCGCTCTACGAGGTGTGTTTGACTTGTACATGAGTAAGTACATTGCACGGGTACTTGGCCCAGCCCTCTACGAGATGTGTTTTTTTAAAATTGCACCCTATGTTAGGATGTCTTCCTGATATTTGGTTCACTTCACTACGAGGTGTGTTTGACTTGTACATAATGATATGATGCTTAAGGAGTTAATGCATGCGTCCAGCTCACTACAATGTCTGATTGGCTTGTACCTTGCTAGGAATTGTTCAAGGTAAAGTTTCTTGTACATTTTAGTACAACTTGTGCTTGAATTGTACGTAAAGTGAGAAACATTATTATTAAAAGTATTTCGCCCATTTCACTACAAGGTGTGCTTGTCTTGTAACATATGTTAGGATGTTTGATGAGTAAAAGTTTGCGTCCAGCTTACTACAATGTCTGATTGGCTTGTATCTTATGTTATCATGTTTACCAGGTATTTGTCTATTCCAGTACTCGGTGTGATTGACTTGTACCCTATGTTAGAAAGTTCACCAGGTACTTGTCTATTCCACTACTCGGTGTGATTGACTTATACCCTATGTTAGGAAGTTCACCAGGTATTTGTCTAGTCCTCTACTCGGTGTGGTTGACTTGTACCTTATGTTAGGAAGTTTACCAGGTATTTGCCTAGTCCACTACTCGGTGTTGTTGACTTGTACCTTATGTTAGGAAGTTTATCATGTTTTTGTTTAGTCCTCTACTAAGTGTGTTTGATTTGTTTGTTTGATTTGTATCTTATGCTAGGAAGTTTACCATTTATGTGTTTAATTCGAGGTTTGTTTGACTTGTATCTTATGCTAGAAAGTTTACCAGATATTTATGGATGGGTTGCTGAACAATAAGTACGAAACGTAGATATCATATACAGTATGCACATCACGTTTCTGGAATACATTCTGTCTTCTAAAACACTAATCTTGGAGATTTAAAATTTCAAAAGAGATATAGATTATATTCAATCATGCATTTACAACCGAAGAATATCAGGGTTAAGCTATGTGCTAGTTTTTGATGTGCATCAACATATTTAGTCAAGCACTCCCATAGTGACTGGAGAAACAGTTTTCTGACAGCTGTAGTGGCCATTTGTTTTCAAACAACCTTCATAAAACTATGCAATGAAGTTTACTGTCAATTTCATTTACACTTGATCCTTTGATGTTGTAACCCAAAAATGGAATATAAAAAGCTTACAGACAGTCGACATGGACAGATCTTTGGTCCAAAAGAGCTAAAGCATACACCATATAAACTTACATAATATAACATGGCATAATAAACACCCATGAGGTGTAATAGCTCACCTGGTGTTCAATTTGACTTCTAAATTTTATAGAAAAAAATCAACCAATTCTGTTTTTTTTTGCCATTTAATGAATTTCTACTAATGGTAATACCAGTCATCTTGGATGACGGAGAGAGGGTAGGGATATCACACATAATTTTGAAGACAAAATATCATATTGGGATAATGTTTTTAGCAGAAGATTTTAATGTGATTTTTTCTGATAATCAGTAAAAACAGGTTGAAAGAAAAACCTGGAATATACGCTTAACAACTCTATGTAGCTGCAGTTAAAATTTGAGCTCATATTAGCATTAATAGACAGATTAAAAAGTGGCATAAAAGGCTGTCATCTTGAATGGAGGTTTAGCAGTAAGCCATAATTTTGTAAGAGGACCTACCGAGTACTATTCCAACCAAATCTGGATAAAATAGGATAAGTTGATTCACATGAAAACTTTGAAATTCGACTGTATTATCTGGATAAATCGTCTGAAAGGAAAGTTCACAGAAAGACCGAAAAAATATGTGAAGCTACTAATTGCCATTTAGCTGCAGTTAATATTTGAGCTCATGTTGAATGATATAAAGCAGCAATAGGCAATTGAAGAAATCAAATTGTAGTAACGAAATCCACCTTGCATGTAGGATGAGGCTGCTGGTCACAATTTTGAAAGAGGATGGCACCATTCCAGTCAACTTAGGTGGTTAAATTTGGTTCTGTTTTAGAGGGAAAGATTTAAATGTGAAAGATTATGATGTATTACGGACAGATGACAGACACTAAGTGATGGCATGCGTTTACATGGTCTTTGCCCAGGTGGGCTAAAATGACACACACACAAATTGATTACTGTTCTATCAAAATAATGAGACATACAAACGGATCAATAAAATAATTTTATGTTCTAACAAATCGATACATTTCCCCTATATCAACCCACTGTTTTAAGAAAGTTGATTCTCATGTAAAAATATACAGTTTATTGTTTTGTTCTTACTCTATGAACATAATAATATTTTGATACAAGTTTGGGGATATCAAACACATGCCTGACTTTTTACAAAATACATCTACAACTTGTTTATAGTAGTTGCTCTATTTTTACAATGAATGATACAAGTATATTGTACTTCAATTCTGGCAAAATTTATATTCAGAACTTTTAAAATATATTCTCAACATTAAGCAACCTGACTGTCAGTAAATTACATATCAAACCATAAGTGAACATTTGGACCAACAACAACCGTACCATCGCCTGTAATTACATATCAGAGAGATAACTGAAAACTGAAAGGAGGTACAATGTACCCCAATACAGTTTAATTATGTTAGTCTTGCTAATTACAATCTAATTTAGCTTCCCAAATATTTAAAAAAAAACTAGAAAAGAACCATACCCCCGCACTTGATAATTATGGACACAGTTGTTTTGTTAGGAGTTATTTAAAAAAAAAATGGAAGTGTGTCTGTAAGACACAAATGATGCCACCGCCTGATCATAAGAAATTATAAACAAGTCAAAAACTTTAGTAGGAGCCATACAAACCAAGTTTCCATTATGTAGCTAGTAAGAAGGAAATGAAGTCCAACTACCTGTCATTTTGGGCATATTTGATGAAAATCAAAATCCGGTGGACATGCACACCTCCAATATGTGTATAAACATCATGCAAAATTTTATAGCTGTAGCTCAAAAGCTGTATCTATATCCGGACAGACAAACGGACGAACGGATGGACGGACGGACAGGGATAAATTAATATGCACCCCGACTCTTCGTCGCGGGGGCATAAAAACATGTTTGATGATGGAAATGTATACAATTAAGTAAGAGAAAACACTCCAACGTGTAGAATCTTCATCATATAATTACATATAAAAATTGATTAATAAAAATAATCCTATGTTTCATAGTAATAAATGACACACATATTGATTACTTAAAACTAAAATTAGTTCATTTACAATTTCTTACTGACAAATGAGTAAAATGACAAATTATGGTTTCCCCCCCAAAGCCAGCCATAATAAATGATATACACTATTCATGTTTGTCTTCTATATAGAGACACTAACAAATGATATAATATATTCATGTTTGTCTTCTATATATATATATACATAGAATAAATGGTATAATGTATTCATGTTTGTCTTCTATATATACACCTCGCCAAAAGTTAAGGAACACCTATATCATTTAGGTAATATTGTTTCTTTTAAAATTAAATTTGTTATTTTTTTGATACCATATTATTCTTTCATCTACTCTTAATCGACAGGTACATTTTTACCTAGCGATTTAATTTTCTTTGTTTGAAAAACCGGTTTTACTATGCAATCCATCAGATTTCGCCTTGCAAGTTTCGTGCAAATAAACGTAACGTGTTTCTCGTACTGTTGATTTCGGTGTATATCATTCATATGATTCCCAGACGTAAGTTAACACTTGACGAGAAATGGAAAGTCATTGGCATGCGAAATACCGGATTGAGTCTGCGCAGTTTCGGGTGTCACACAGTGATATATCCAGACTTTTGAAGCGCCATAGAGAAGCAAGGACCGTTAAAGATCCTAATCGTTCTAGTAGGCCACGTAAAACATCACCCAGAGATGACAGAGCACTATCGCAATCAGCTCGT
>MJUT01035632.1:456858-474320 GCA_002080005.1 Gigantidas platifrons
ACCGTCTGTGAGCTACTACTAATAATATCAATATACTGTTTGTGAGTTACTACTAATAACAATATACCATTTGTGAGTTACTACTAATAATAACAATATACCGTTTGTGAGTTACTACTAATAATAACAATAAACGTTTGTGAGTTACTACTAATAATAACAGTATACCGTTTGTGAGTTACTACTAATAATAACAATAAACCGTTGGTGAATTACTACTAATAATATCAATATATCGTGTGTGAGTTACTACTAATAATAAGAATAATTCGTTTGTGAGCTACATCTAATAAAAACAATATACCGTTTTTGAGTTACTACTAATAATAACAATATACCGTTTGTGAGCTACTACTAATAATACCAATAAACGTTTGTGAGTTACTACTAATAATAACAATAAACCGTTTGTGAGCTACTACTAATAATACCAATAAACCGTTTGTGAGTTACTACTAATAATAACAATAAACCGTTTGTGAGCTACTACTAATAATACAAATAAACCGTTTGTGAGTTACTACTAATAATATCCATATACCGTTTGTGAGTCACTACTCGGTATGCCGTTTGTGAGTTACTATTCACTCTGAAATATAATATACCCTGGCTAATTTTAAGGTATTTTTATCATACATATAAACTGACCTTTTCTGCTGACCAGGATAACAACACGCCTTCTCCCATATCCATGTGATGAGTGGGACACCTCCAGATACCATCAAGAATTCTTTCTTCTTCTAATGGGAGAAAGCAAGGATCGTATGGTGAACTACAGCACACTTGTAACCTAAATGATCCTACGTCTACTTCTGTTCTATCACTACTAGTGTTGATATACAGCCGACTTATCTTATGAAGAGCAGATATCAAACATTCACGGATACTAGACGCAAGATCACTCATGATCAATGCTTTTTTCTTAGCATGTACAAGGCGGACGATGATATGTTCATCTTCACACTGAACATACATATCAAGCGACTGATCTATTGTGAAAACAACAGATTTATGGAACAGCATATCTTCATTGGTTTCTCCATAGGTCTTCACCCCCCATATACTTAAACAATAGCTGATGAATCTGAAGGATAAGGCTGGAGGTATAATTGTACCATTCATATCAAAGACTATGGCTATATTTCTCTGATAAAAGTCAGGAGACTGAAGATATCCTGTGTTATCTAATTTATGTATCATACTTGCTACGTAGTAGAAATCTGTTGGTATTCGACTGTGGGAGTGTGAATCATAGCGCTTAGGTTCTACTAAGATATCAAGATGTGTCATAACTGCTAACAGATAGTCTTTTTCCTTCCTAAACTTTGAGTATTTTTTATTTCTCCATATTTGATCGACATCTTGTTTCAAGATAATTCCTTTGCTATCCATTATGTCCCATGCTTGTTCTTTCTTTCTGTCCCCCTTACAGAAAATCTTGTCAGTAATAATGGACTTGAAGGCATCAATCAGATGAGTAGGCATAAGTATAATATGCTGATCCAACTTTAATTCATCAAAATATAGAATTGTACCAATGGCGTGGTGGAATTTTAGAAAAACTTTCAATTCAGGGTCGGTTAATGGACGTATAGCTTGTTGATCATTTATTTTCTTCCAGTCATCCATTGTAATCAAAGCAACTCCTTTACGAACTTGGGCTGCAATCTCTAACTCTAGTGGCAGGAAACATTTTGGTAAGGTTTGACCCCATGTTGGTTGAAGTTTGGCTTGTTGAATAATAGTTTCCTTTATTTGTTCCATTCCAGGATCAGTCTTGTCTCTAGCGTTAACAAATATTTGATCATCGATGACCAAATGTGACGCTACTGGTGTACCTTCAAACATTTTCTTGATTTCATTGAAGATCGCCAGTCGTCTATTGCTTACAGCAATCTGTAAAACATAGAAAAAAAAACGTTTGAAAAACAGGCGTGATAAGTATCGTAAAGTGATGCACTACCGTTTGGCAGTTCATTAGGATGCTAAAATAACGTTGATAAAATGTAAAAAAAATGACAACATTTCTATCACCAAAAGATGGGTTACATACATGTAACCTTCATCATAATGACTGTATATTGCTCCTCAGAACTCGTTACCAACACACTACCTGTAACATACTCCTCATATCTTATTGTCATGTTCAGACTAACTTAACTACACGTGCATGCAACTTACTATACATACTTTATTCCCATGTTCAGACTAACCTACCCACACACTTCCTGTAGCTTACTCCTCATACCTTATTCTCATGTGCAGATTAACCTACCCACACTCTTCCTGTAACTTACTCCTTAGAACGTATTCACATGTTCAGATTAACCTACCCACACTCTTCCTGTAACTTACTCCTCAGACCTTATTCTCATGTTCAGACTAACTAACCAATGCCCTGTCTGCAACTTACTCCTGAGACCTCATTCTGATGTTCAGATTAGCGTATCCACACACTGCCTGTAGCTTACCTTTGAGACCCTATTCTCATGTTCAGAATAACATACACACACACCGCCTGCAACTTATTCCTGTGACCTTATCATCATGTTCAGACTAACTTACCCACGCACTGCTTGTAGCTTACTCCTGTGACCTTATTATCATATTCAGACTAACTTACACCTGCACTACGTGTACCTTACTCCTTAGACTTTATTCTCATGTTCTGACTAACTTACCAACACACACTGCCTATAACTTACTCCTGTGATCTTATCATCATGTTCAAAATAACTTACCCACGCACTGTATGTAACTTACTCTGATGACTTATTCTCATATTCAGACTAACTTACACTTGCACTACGTGTACCTTACTCCTTAGACTTTATTCTGATGTTCAGATCGACACTGTAGCTTGCTCCTGAGAGCTTATTATCATGTTCAGACTAAATTACCCACGCACTGCCCGTAGCTTACTCCTCAGTCCTTATTCTCATGTTCAGATTAACCTACCCATACACTTCCTGTAACTTACTCCTCAGACTTTATTATCATGTTCAGACTAACTTACCCATAGACTGCCAGCAACTTACTACTCAGACCTTATTCTTATGCTTACGACAAACATATGAACTTCCTGAACTTTACTCCCCAGACCTTATCCTCATGCTCAGACTAACTTACACACGCAATGCGTGTACATTACTCATCATACATTATCCACATGTTCAGCCTAATTGACACACACACTGGGTGTAACTTACTCCTCAGACATTTTCCTCATGTTCAAACTAACCTACCAGCACACTGTCTATAAGTTACTACACAGACCTTATCATCATGTTCAGACTAACTTACCAACATACTGCCTGCAACGTAGTCCTCAGATGTTATACATATGTTCCATCTAACTAACACACTGCCTGTAACTTACTATACAAACACCTTGGTTTTTAGTGGGGTTCGTGTTGCTCGAACTTTAGTTTTATATATATGTCTTGTAGATCGTTGTTTGTCCTTTTGTACTTTTTATTTTGGCCATTGTGTTGTCTGTTCTTCTTCGATATACGGATTCTGTTTACCCCTTTGGTATTTTCATATTCATACTAACTTATCAACAAACTTACCCGTAACTTAATACACTGACCTTATTCTGATGCTCAGACTAACTTACCAGCACACTCTCAATAACTTACTCTTCAGACCTTATTCTGATGTTCAGACTAACTTACCAGCACACTCTCTATGACGTACTCTGCAGACCATTTTCTGATTTTAAGAGTAACTTACCAGCACACTGTCTATACCTTGCTCTGCAGACCGTATGCTCATGTCCAGACTAACTGACACCCGCATTGTGTGCAACTTACTCATTATACTTTATTCTCATGTTCCGACTAACTTACCAACACACACTGCCTATAACTTACTCCTGTGATCTTATCATCATGTTCAAAATAACTTTCCCGCGCACTGCCTGCAACTTACCAACACACAGTGCCCATCATCGATTTACACATTTTACTTTATTATATGAATATCATGGAAATCAGAACTCACCGCTTTTAATTTATCTTTGTGTGTCAAAATAACCACAATTTTAGGATATCCTTCTCCACTACCTTTGCAGTAGGTGACTATTGTATTGACCCAAAATCTGACATAATCTGCAAGACGAAAGTAGGATAATAAATGGAGACACTCATGTGTCTGTACCTCTCCTTTGAGTTATACTGATTGTAATATGTATTGATGATTCATTATTATAAGTAGTATATCAAACTTCGTAGTTCAAATATATCAGTCGTCAGGCTTTTTAATGTAACTTCTTCTGAATTTGATAATTATGGATATTTACTTTTCATGCAGGCCATAATTGTATATTGAGTGTCCATAATAAGGGGGGTTACGGTTATGGTGTTTAATACCACCTTCAACAATATTTGAGTTACATCTTGGCCGTCAGTATTATTGGTGAAGGAAACGTTAGTACACGGAGAAAACCACCAACCTGCCACAAGTCATTGACACACTTTATCAGCTAATGTTATATCGAATGCACCTGAGCATGAGCTGGATCAGAACTCACAACTGTAGTGGTGATAGGCATTGATGGTATAGGTAGTTATAAATGCCACTACAATATCTTCACGACCACGACGGCCCCCTGTTCATAATATGTAATAATTGCCTATCAATCCCCACAACATATTAATGTCAGACCTAGGACCACGACGGCCCCATGTTCATAATATGTAGTAATTGCCTATCAATCCCCACAACATATTAGTGTCAGACCTAGAAATGTTAGCCAGGACCTGGATTTCCAATGTCATATGTCGTAGTCTTAACTTTGTTCAATGATTTGAGATGAGATGTGATTGTTCATTTTGTTGATATAGATATAATTGCTGACCATCACTGTTTACACTTTCTTTTCTGTGTTTTTGTTGTCATGATCAGTAACATCCTGTATCAAGGAGATAGTAAATTTGTATTTAAAGTAAAAGATAATTTTATCATGTAATTGTGTGATTTAGGGTGCTCTTTGTAGAATAATATGGAAGTTCTTTTCGATGTTTCGACATTACAGAATAACAACGATATACGTACATTGTAAAAATAAATGACTTGCACATGCTACGAAACAGTCCGGAAAATCTTGCCACATTGACTCACTTTTATAGCTATTTCTAAAGCTTGTTCAAATAAAAGTTATACTATACTATATATATGTATATATATATATACTGGTAATAATTGGTGTCATTTCAGAATAATTAAACATCATATGTATAAAAAAAATACTACCTCTTTGTGTTTTAGCTCCACCTTTTCCTGGAAGATACTGTTCAAAGCGACAAGGTTCATCTAGGGTCCGACTACCATCTAAAACAAGCATATATATTGCTCTGTACGTAAGAAACGTCTGATGGGTACTGTAGAACACATCTTGTCCACCAAAATCCCAAATTATTACTGGAACTATTTTTCTCTGATGTAATTTCTTCTTGCCGACTTTCCATGACCTTTTTAAGAATTCTTCCTGAGTTACTGATATTTTGACCTCATTTACCCCCTTTCTTACTCCAAAGAAAGACTTGACCCTATCAATTATGATTGGTTTTCTAACAACAGTGGCAGCACTAGGTTCAGACACCTCTTTGTTTTCTGGATTATGCAGTGCTGATTTGCCCTGTTCACTCAAGGCCCCGGCAGCAGTAAGAACAGATATCTCTTCGTTTTCTGGACCATGCAGTGATGATTGTTCCAGCTCACATAGAGCCCTGGCAGCAGTAGGGACAAACACCTCTCTGTTTTCTGGATCATGCAGCGTTGATTGTCCCAGTCTACTTTCGGTCCCGGTGCCGATAGGGACAGACACCTCTTTGTTTTCTGGTTCATTCAGTGATGATTGTTGCAGCTTACTAAAGGCACCGGCAGCAGTAGGGACAGACACGTCTCTGTTTTCTTGTACATGCAGAGAAGATTGTGTGAGTTTCCTTAAGGGCCCGATGACAGGATTGTCGGGCAACTCTGGATTCATTAAATCAATAGATTGCCTGAGAGATCTACTAACCATGACATCCTCCAATATAAAATCTGCATGGAAAAGAAAAAAATATACACTGGTTGGTTATATATACAGTTCTGACATGAATAAGGCAGACCTATCGCATATAATGTTGAAAAAAACACACAAAGTAAAATAAATCCATTGTTACTACAAATATGAAAGAAAATGTTTTGCATGTTATATTATCTGCTGTTAATATCTATGAAAGCTTTATTTCAAATAATTTAAAATCATATTCTTCCTTATCTCAGGTATTGTTCGTCTAGTTACAGAAATGTATGGTTGTTGCATAGCCCACCTGGTTTATTTAACCTAACTCCAATTTTCAAGGAACATTCATTGGTTTAATTTAATTTCATTTCACATTGATCCGAATGTGACCAGCTGTCATGCAAAACACAATGTTTATTCCTGATTCTTATATAATCCCCATTGCAGCCTACCATTAAACCTTAGACCGCAACGACCGTGAAGCCGTAGAGCCTAAATTTGGGATTTATATTCCCCTAAGAAAACTTTGAATCTATATATCACAATGATTAATGTCCGTTTGGACGTTTATGCCATTAGTGAATAGACCCCACAAGCCACTTGGTCTTCCTTTATGTATATTTGGTTCTGTATAACACAATGATGGTGTCAGTCATTTACAACAGCATCTCCATTACTCAGTATGTCATGGAAAGGATTAAAACACATTCCCGTTTCTGCAGCATATGCTTTACTGTTTAAACACAAGGGTGTTTTATACCCTGTAGAACCTGAGATCTTTATCTGTACAAGATTGAACCTCATTTAACATGGATGATTCATGCTAAATACGGTTGGGTCGTTAAACCCCTATTTCAATTTTTCTCCATTGAAGTTTATTTTTATTTGATATTTTTCCACATATTTTACACTGTCTTCTTTTTGGGTTATTAGTAAATAAATCGTTCCCAAATACCAATCAACAATTACTTACCTTGTTTACCATTCAGCCATTCATCTGTCTCTCTGTCAATAAATGCCAGAGCGGTATAAAGATCAATGCCTTCAGTAGATATTCTGACTTTCGTTGGCCCTTTTCCAACAAGAAATCTTGCTACAGTTGTTTTACCAGTCCCCTTTTCTCCCAGTAACATAGCACGTGCTTCAAACTGAATGTAGCTTTCTTCTTTTATTAAATTGGTGAAAACAGCTGCAGATTGTGTGTCGAGTTTTCTCACCTCCAAGGGTATTCCTACAACATCGTAAGTATATTTGTGAACACAGATGTCAATTTCGTGTCTAGTTTAAATACCTTCATGTGTATCCCAATAACATTTAAACTATATTAGAGAACACATATGACAATTTCTTGTCTAAATTTAATAACCCCAAGAGCATTCTGACAACAAATGTGGTACATGTATATTAAATAATACATATTTCTACTTCTTGTCAAACTCTAATACTCCAAAGGTATCCCTTCAACAACTTAAGTAAATGAAAGAACACACCTGCTAATTTATATTCTATTTTAATACATTCAATCATTTCTACAGTATATTAGGTAGATCTGTGAACACAGCTTGTCAATGTATTTGTTATTATTACTAATCGTAACATATGGCGTTCTGACCAGCAACAAATCATAAACCTGGTCGCAACATACAGCATTCTGACCAGTAACAAATCATTAACTTGGTAGAATACAATATGAACACAGCAGTCAATTTTTATGTAACTATTACTAATCGTAACATACAGCGTCCTGACCAGTAACAAATCATAAACTTGGTAGAATACAATTTGACTTTGCAGTCAATTTATATTTAGCTATTACTAATCGTAACATACGGCGTTCTGACCAGTTGCAAATCATAAACTTGGTAGAATACAATATGAATTTGCAGTAAGTTTATATTTAGTTATTACTAATCGCAACATACGGCGTTCTGACCAGTAGCAAATCATAAACTTCATAGAATATCCATCTGAATTGTTGTCTCTGTCAACCGCCATCGTTAATTTTACCACCACAGCAAAACCAGAATTTTAATCTTAATAAAATTACCACAGAGGAAACACTGCTGCTAAGTTTGGTATATGTTGTTAAGTAGCTTCGAAGACGAAAATGTTCAAAAATATGAAATGTATATATTATAATGATGACTGACATCAAGTAATAACAATGGGTCACATGATCTGTTGGCCCAATCAAGCTAACATAAACACATACCTGATGCATAATATAGAAGAACAGACAATGGATAGATGACATATGTAGAAATATGAACAAGATAAAGGTATAAAGCCAACTTACCAGTCTGTAATGTGTATTCCCAATCCTGAAATTGTCAATGCAAAATGTTACTTAAAATATATTGCTTTGCATCTTATGTAAAAAATTTAACAAAATATAAAATTGCAGAACCACAGAGACCCTGAAGTCTCTATTTATTTCAGTATGATTCTTTGTAGAATCACATAGACCCTGGATACTCTATTTGTAGCAGTATGATTCTTTGTAGAACCACATAGACCCTGAAGTCTCTATTTATTTCAGTATGTTTCTTTGTAGAATCACATAGACCCTGGATACTCTATTTGTAGCAGTATGGTTCTTTGTAGTACCACATAGACCCTGAAGTCTCTATTTATTTCAGTATGGTTCTTTGTAGAATCACATAGACCCTGGATACTCTATTTGTAGCAGTATGGTTCTTTGAAGAATCACATAGACCCTGGATACTCTATTTGTACCAGTATGATTCTTTGTAGAATCACATAGACCCTGGATACTCTATTTGTAGCAGTATGGTTCTTTGTAGAATCACATAGACCCTGGATACTCTATTTGTACCAGTATGATTTTTGTAGAACCACATAGACCCTGGATACCCTATTTGTAGCAGTATGATTCTTTGTAGAACCACATAGACACTGGAACCTTCATTTGTACCAGTAAGATTCTTTGCGGAATAAACTAAACCGTGGAATCTCTATTTGTACTAATATTATAGAACCAAATAGACTCTGAAATCTCTAGTTGTACCAGTATGATTCTTTGTAGAACCACATAGACCCTGGAGTCTCCATTTGTACCAGTATGATTCTTTGTAGAACCACATAGACACTGGAGCCTCCATTTTCACCAGTATGATTCTTTGTAGAACCACATAGACCCTGGATTCTCTATTTGTAGCAGTATGATTTTCGTAGAACCACATAGACCATGGAGTCTCTATGTATACCATGGTGATTCTTTTTAGAACCACATTGACACTGGAGCCTCGATCTTTACCATTATGATTCTTTGTACAGCCACATAGAACGTGAACTCTCTATTTTTACTAGTACCATTCTTTGTAGAACCACATAGACCCTGGAATCTCTAATTGTACTAGCATGATTCTTTGTAGAACAACATAGACACTGGAGCCTTCATTTGTACCAGTATGATTCTTTGTAGAACAACAGAGACACTGGAGTCTCTATTTGTACCAGTATGATTCTTTGTAGAACAACAGAGACACTGGAGTCTCTATTTGTACCAACATGATCCTTATTGAACCACATAGATCATGGAGTCTCTATTTGTACGAACACTATTTTTTGTAGAACCACATAGACCCTGTAGTCTCTATTTGTAGTAGTATGATTTTTTGAAGAACAAAACGGACTCTGGAGTCGCTATTTGTACCAGTATGATTCTTAGTAGAACCACTTAGACACTTGAGCCTTCATTTGTGCCAGTAGGATTCTTTGTATGATAATCTAAGCCCTGGAGTCTTTATTTGTACCGGAACCACATAGACCCTGGCATCTTAAATTGTACCAGTATGATTCTTTGAACCACATAGACACTGGAGCCTCCATTTGTACCAGTGCGATTCTTTGTAGAACCACTTATACACTGAAGCCTCCATTGGTACCAGTATGATTCTATATATTTCAGTATGCTTCTTTGGAGAATAACCTACACCCTGGAGGCTCTATTGATTTCAGTATGATTCTTTGTAGAATAACCTAAGCATTGGAGTCTCTATTTGTACCAGTATGGTTCTTTGTAGAACCACAACGACCATGAAGTCCCTATTTGTACCATTGTTATTCTTTGTAGAACCACATAGATACTGGATCATTCATTTGTACCAGTATGATTTCTTTGTAGGTCCACATAGACCCTGGAGTCTCCATTTGTACCAGTATGATTCTTTGTAGAACCACATAGACACTGGAGCCTCCATTTGCACCAGTATGATTCTTTGTAGAACCACATATACCCTGGATTCTCTATTTGTACCAGTATGATTCTTTGTAGAACCACATATACCCTGGATTCTCTATTTGTACCAGTATGATTTTTGTAGAACCACATAGACACTGGATTCTCTATTTGTACCAGTATGATTTTTGTAGAACCACATAGACCCTGGATACTCTATTTGTAGCAGTATGGTTCTTTGTAGAACCACATAGACCCTGAAGTCCCTATTTGTACCAATATTATTCTTTGTATAACCACATATACCCTTGAATATCTAGTTCCACCAGTATGATTCTTTGTAGAACCACGTAGATTGACTGATTGATTTTTGGTGCTTAACGCCACTTTCATCAATATACCAGCTATATCATGGTGACCAGTTCTAGTGGAGGAAGTAGCCGGAGTACCCGGGAAGAACCACCGTCCAGGGGCAAGCAACTGGTAAACTTTATCACTTACGGCTGCCAGTCGAGTGCACCTTTTTTGTAATTTGCAAAGTCGTATTGGTGAAAGGTTTTTATGAGTTGTTAAGTAATCCAACACCCTAACTCACCCGGGCCCTAGAACCACATAGACACTGGAGCCTTCATTTATACCAGTATGATTCTTTGTAGAATAAACTAAACCTTGGAATCTCTATTTGTACCAGTATGATTCTTTGTAGAACCACATAGACCCTGGTGTCTCTATTTGTACCAGTATGATTCTTTATAGAACCACATATAACGTGAAGTCCCTATTTGTACCAGTGCTATTCTTTGTAGAACCACATAGACCCTGGAATCTCTAGTTGTAAGAGTATGATTCTTTGTAGAACCACGTAGACACTGGAGCCTTCATTTGTACCAGTATGATTCTTTGTAGAATCACACAGACCCTAATGTCCCTATTTGTACCAGTGTTGTTCTTTGTAGAACCACACAGATCCTGAAATCTCTAGTTGTACCAGTATGGTTCTTTGTAGAACCACATAGACACTGGAACCTTCATTTGTACCAGTAAGATTCTTTGCGGAATAAACTAAACCGTGGAATCTATATTTGTACTAATATTATACTTTGTAGAACCACATAGACCCTGGAGTCTCCATTTGTACCAATATGATTCTTTGTAGAACCACATAGACACTGGAGCCTCCATTTTCACCAGTATGATTCTTTGTTGAACCACATAGACCCTGGATTCTCTATTTGTACCAGTATGATTTTTGTAGAACCACATAGACCATGGAGTCTCTATGTATACCATGGTGATTCTTTGTAGAACCACATTGACACTGGAGCCTCCATCTTTACCATTATGATTCTTTGTACAGCTACATAGAACGTGAACTCTCTATTTGTACCAGTACCATTCTTTGTAGAACCACATAGACCCTGGAATCTCTAATTGTTCTAGCATGATTCTTTGTAGAACAACATAGACCATGGAGTCCCTATTTGTACCAGTATGATTCTTTGTAGAACAACAGAGACACTGGAGTCTCTATTTGTACCAACATGATCCTTATTGAACCACATAGATCATGGAGTCTCTATTTGTACGAACACTATTTTTTGTAGAACCACATAGACCCTGGAGTCTCTATTTGTAGTAGTATGATTTTTTGAAGAACAAAACGGACTCTGGAGTCGCTATTTGTACCAGTATGATTCTTAGTAGAACCACTTAGACACTTGAGCCTTCATTTGTGCCAGTAGGATTCTTTGTATGATAATCTAAGCCCTTGAGTCTTTATTTGTACCGGAACCACATAGACCCTGGCATCTCTAATTGTACTAGTATGATTCTTTGAACCACATAGACACTGGAGCCTCCATTTGTGCCAGTGCGATTCTTTGTTGAACCACTTAGACACTGAAGCCTCCATTGGTACCAGTATGATTCAATAGATTTCAGTATGATTCTTTGGAGAATAACCTACACCCTGGAGGCTCTATTGATTTCAGTATGATTCTTTGTTGAATACCCTAAGCACTGGAGTCTCTATTTGTACCAGTATGGTTCTTTGTAGAACCACAACGACCATGAAGTCCTTATTTGTACCAGTGCTATTCTTTGTAGAACCACATGGATACTGGAACATTCATTTGTACCAGTATGATTTCTTTGTAGACCCACTTAGACCCTGAAATCCCTATTTGTACCAGTGTTAATCTTTGTAGAACCACATAGACCCTGGAATCTCTAGTTGTACCAGTATGATGCTTTGTAGAATATCCTAATTCCTGCAGTCTCTATTTGTACCGGTATTATTCTTTATAGAACCATATAGTTACTGGAGCCTCCAGTTGTACCAGTATGATTCTTTGTAGTATAAACTAAGCTCTGGAGTCTCTATTTGTACCAGTATGATTATTTGTAGAACCACATAGACCCTGAAGTCCCTATTTGTACCAGTTTTATTCTTTGTAGAACTACATAGACCCTGGAATCTCTAGTTGTACCAGTATGATTCTTTGTAAAATGACATAGACACTGGAGCCTTCATTTTTACCAGTAGGATTCTTTGTAGAATATCCTAGCCCCTGCAGTCTCTATTTGTACCGGTATTATTCTTTATAGAACCAAATAGTTACTGGAGCCTCCAGTTGTACAAGTGTGATTCTTTGTAGAATAACCTAAGCAGTGGAGCCCACATTTGTACCAATATGATTCTTTGTAGAACCACATAGACACTGGAGCCTCCATTTGTACCAGTATGATTTTTGTAGAACCACGTAGACCATGGAGTCTCTATTTATACCGTGGTGATTCTTTGTAGAACCACATATAAACTAGAGCCTCCATCTTTACGAATATAATTCTTTGTAGAACCACATAGCCCCCGGAGTCTCTATTTGTACAAGTATTATTCTTTGTTGAATCACATAGATCCTGGAGTTTCTATTTGTACCAGTAGGATTCGTTGTAGAACCATACAGAACATAAAGTCTCTATTTGTACCAGTATTATTCTTTGTAGAACCACATAGACCATGGAGTCTCTATTTGTAGTAGCATGATTCTTTGTTGAACAAAATAGACTCTGGAGTAGCTATTTGTACCAGTATGATTCTTTGTAGAACCACATGATAGGCACTAGAGCCTTCATCTGTACCAGTAGGATTTTTTGTACAATGACATTAGCCCGTGAACCTCTATTTGTACCTTAACCACATAGACATTGGAGCCTCCATTTGTACCATTGTGATTCTTTGAAGAACCACATAGATCATGGAGTCTCCATTTGTACTAGTATGATTCTTTGTAGAACCACATAGACCGGGAGGCTCTATTTGTACAACTATAGTTCTTTGTAGAACCACATAGACCCTGGAGTCTCCATTTGTACCAGTATGATTTTTGTACAGCCACATAGATCATGGAGTCTCTATTTATACTATGGTGACTCTTTGCAGAATCACACAGACACTGGAGTCTCCAATTGTAACTCTATGATTTTTGTAGAACCACATTGACCCTGAAGTCCATATATGTACAAGTATGATTCTTGATATAACCACATAAACCCTGAAGTCTCTATTGATTTCAGTATGACTCTTTGTAGAATCACATAGACACTGGGGCCTCCATTTTTACCAGTATGATTCTCTGTAGAGCCACATAAACACTGGAGCCTCCATTTGTACCAGTATAATTTTTTGTAGAACCACATAGACCCTGAAGTCCCTATTTGTACCAGTGTTATTCTTTATAGAACCACATAGACCCTGGAATCTCTAGTTGTACCAGTATGATTCTTTGTAAAACGACATAGACACTGGAGCCTTCATTTGTACCAGTAGGATTCTTTGTAGAATATCATAACCTCTGCAGTCTCTATTTGTACCGGTATTATTCTTTATAGAACCAAATAGTTACTGGAACCTCCAGCTCTACCAGTGTGATTCTTTGTAGAATAACCGAAGCAGTGGAGCCGACATATGTACCAATATGATTCTTTGTAGAAACACATAGACACTGGAGCCTCCATTTGTACGAATATAATTCTTTGTAGAACCACATAGCCCCCGGAGTCTCTATTTTACCATGGTGATTCTTTGTAGAACCACATAGAAACTAGAGCCTCCATTTGTACGAATATAATTCTTTGTAGAACCACATAGCCCCCGGAGTCTCTATTTGTACAAGTATTATTCTTTGTAGAACCACATAGATCCTGGAGTTTCTATTTGTACCAGTAGGATTCTTTGTAGAACCATATAGAATATGAAGTCTCTATTTGTACCAGTATTATTCTTTGTAGAACCACATAGACCTTGGAGTCTCTATTTGTAGTAGTATGATTCTTTGTAGAACAAAATAGACTCTGGAGTAGCTATTTGTACCAGTATGATTCTTTGTAGAACCACATTGGCACTAGAGCCTTCATCTGTACCAGTAGGACTTTTTGTAGAATAACATTAGCCCTTGAATCTCCATTTGTACCATAACCACATAGACACTGGAGCCTCCATTTGTACCATTGTGATTCTTTGAAGAACCACATAGATCATGGAGTCTCCATTTGTACTAGTATGATTCTTTGTAGAACCACATAGACCCTGCAGTCTCGAATTGTACCAGTATGATCTTTGTAGAACCACAAAGATCACGGAGTCTCTATTTATACTATGGTGACTCTTTGTAGAATCACACAGACACTGGAGTATCCACTTGTACTTCTATGATTCTCTGTAGAACCACATAGACCCTGAAGTCCATATATGTACAAGTATGATTCTTCATATAACCACATAAACCCTGAAGTCTCTATTGATTTCAGTATGACTCTTTGTAGAACCACATAGACACTTAAGGCTCTATTTTTACCAGTATGATTCTCTGTAGAGCCACATAGACACTGGAGTCTCCATTTGTACCAGTATGCTTTTTTGTAGAACCACATAGACCGAGAGTCTGTATTAGTACCAGTTGGATTCTTTGTAGAATAACCTAAACACTGGAATCTCTATGTGTACCAGTATGATTCTTTGTAGAACCACATAGAACCTGATGTCCCTATAACAATATAGAACGGTGTAGAGACACTGATATACATGTAATATAGAGTGTAGCATAGAACGGTTTAGATATACTGATCTACATGCAACACAGAGGGAAGAATAGAATGGTGTAGATACACTGATTTACATGTAAGACAGAGTGGAGCTTAGAGCGGTGTAGATACACTGATCTATATATTACACAGAGTGTAGTATAGTAAGGTGTATGTATATACACTGATCTACATGTAATACAGAGTGAAGAATAGAATGGTGTAGATACACTTATCTACATGTAACACATAGTGTAGCATAGTAAGGTGTGCATAGACTGATCTACATGTACTACAGGGTGTAAAATAGAATGGTGTAGATACATTGATCTACATGTAGCACAGAGTGACGAATAGAATGGTGTATATTTACTGATCTACATGTAATACAGAGTGAATAATATAATTGGTAGATACACTGATCTACATGTTGCACAGAGTGAAGAATAGAATGATGTAGATTCACTGATCTACATGTAACACAGAATGTAGCATAGAATAGTGTAGATACACTGATCTACATGTTGCACATAGTGTAGCATAGTAAGGTGTACATACACCGATCTACATGTAACACAGTGTGAAGAATATAAAGATGTAGATACACTGATCTACAGATGACACAGAGTGAATAATAGAACGGTGTAGATACACAGATCTACAGGCAACACAGAGTGAAGGATAGAGAGAAGTAGAATAGATCGGTGTAGTCACTTATATCTTCATGTAACACAGAGCATAGACATTGTATTTAATGATTGACATGTAGTACACATACAGTACCAGGCCTCGACATAAACGTTTGTCCGATTGTGCGGTACCAGTGAAAACTGAGGTCAGACAAGTATATCTTGTATCACGGTTGTCCGACGGGCCAAGTGAAAAAAATGACTATTCTACCTTTTGGATGTTATTTTCTATTATAAAAATGTGTTGCTTTGTCATTTTTACATACTTAAACTTCGTAAATAATTATTTTAATGTGCTTAAAAATATCGGTTTCCATTGATGTACACTATCGCTATTAATAACGGTGAACCAAGAGGTATTCCGAACATATACTTGATCCGTATCTTTTCAGCGATTTGATTAAGCAACTGGCATTAAGAAATTATAATGAAATAGAAATCAATTTGTTTATAGTGTGTCCTTCCCCTACACAATAATTCCCTGGAAACGTAAATAAAATGTCCTTCAGCATGGAAGTACGGATTTACAACAAGAGGCGGAGATCAATTCAATCGGAAATGTTAAGGTGTATGATGTTAATTTTCATTGAGGGACATTCAGTAGCTGATTTTGATACACAATTTGTATTAAATAGATGGTGAACAACGACGTTCAAACCATCCTGGATTCAATCCACATTATACGATTACCGCTTAGATGGGGCTGCCATTCGAGAACCAAACTTAGAAATAGACGATTAGACACTCATAGCATGATGGCATCGTTTGATATCAATGACTTTATGACATATGTTTAAGTATATGTTGATTTGCTGATCAAAGATTTCATAATCATAATTTCTGTTAGTATTAATAAAGACAGGACGAGATAATGTTTGTGGGACAATAACCAAAACATTTTACACAAATTGCTGATAATTATTCTCTAGTGTTTGTAATTTTATTAATTTTTTTGGACGACTAAAAGATTGAGTCGGACAAGTACTTTGTTTAGTTAGTTGTACGAAGGGACAAGTTAAAAATATGTTAATGTAGAGGCCTGATTACATGTGCAACATACTATCAAATCAAATCTGCAGATAATGCAAAATGCAGTACTCGAAATGACAATCTGAATTTACTGGTCCGAAGAAAATTTCACTGGTCTTGGGTCAGAGTAGCGGTACTCATTGTGAAGACTAAAAATGTGGATTACCAACTTCTATTATATTCCAATAAAAATACAAAATAATGTATTTAGTTCTAAAATGTTCTATATTAGTTAATTGTTACCTGTAGCAGTTTTTTCACGTTATCATGTGCAACATCGTGTGGCGTCTTTCCCTGTAATATATTGATATAAAAAAGATATTTGTGTGATCTGTGCATGACAGGTATCATTTACAAAGTAAAACTCATTCTCTCTCTTCTATTACAAAGCCAGTTTTATTGACACTGACATAAAACAAATTGTAGCAAATCTTATCAAAATTAACAT
>MJUT01035632.1:474424-495792 GCA_002080005.1 Gigantidas platifrons
AAGATTTCATAATCATAATTTCTGTTAGTATTAATAATGACAGGACGAGATAAAGTTTGTGGGACAATAACCAAAACATTTTACACAAATTGCTGATAATTATTCTCTAGTTTTTGCAATTTTCATTAATTTTTTTGGACAACTAAAAGATTGAGTCGGACAAGTACTTTGTTTAGTTAGTTGTACGAAGGGACAAGTTAAAAATATGTTAATGTAGAGGCCTGAGTACATGTGCAACATACTATCAAATCAAATCTGCAGATAATGCAAAATGCAGTCCTCGAAATTACAATTTGAATTTACTAACCCGAAGAAAGTTTCACTGGTCTTGGGTCAGAGTAGCGGTACCCATTGCGAAGATTAAAAATGTGGATTACCAATTTCTATTATATTCCAATAAAAATAGAAAATGATGTATTTAGTTCTAACATGTTCTATATTAGTTAAATATTACCTGTAGCAGTTTTTTCACCTTATCACGTGCAACATCGTGTGGTGTCTTTCCCTGTAATATATTGATATAAAAAAGATATTTGTGTGATCTGTGCATGACAGGTATCATTTACAAAGTAAAACTCATTCTCTCTCTGCTATTACAAAGCCGGTTTTATTGACACTGACATAAAACAAATTGTAGCAAATCTTATCAAAATTAACATTTTCATGCTGCAGTGTGTAGAGGTGTCCAGCCCTAAGACAATAAATATAACACAATGTTTAAACAAAAACAATTTCTCAGTAAATAACATACATTTTGTCATCAAATCTTCACAAACAACACAAAAGTATTTTATAAACAATGCAGTTGTTATCATCACATAAAAAATCATTTTTTGTAACAAATCTTTTTAAAATTAACATTTTCTGATTCAGTTCAATCACACGATTAAAACAAAACCCAACACGATGCTTCAGTTATTTTATCTTCTCCATTTTTGAAGATATTCAACATCAGTTTTCTTGATCCTGACATGAAACAAAAATCATTTTTCGTCACAAATCTTGTTAAAATTAACATTTTCCGATTCAGTTCAATCACATGATTAAAACAAAACCCAACACGATGTTTCTGATATTTTATCTTCTCCATTTTTGAAGATATTCAACATCAGTTTTCTTGATCCTGACATGAAATTAATATTTTCAGATTCAGTTCAATCACATGATGAAAATCTCACCCAACACGACATTTCTGATATTTTATTTCTTCATTTTAGATAACATTCCTCATGTGTCACTTGAGGAGTTTAATATTTGATTGTCTTAGTTTTACTGAGGGCTTAATTACCTCATTGGTCACAGCAGACGGTGAGGTTCACCTGACTATTCCATTGAAGATAATACTACTATCACCAATGCAGTTCTTCATTTCATTGATTATACAGGACGATTTGCATAGATTACCTTATTCGTTTCTACTTAAAAACCGTTAATATGAGTACTTTAGCTATTGACAACTTAAAAAATATTTAGCAATAATCCATACTCTTCTCCGAATCGCTTATGTATTGCTAGTTGCATATTAAATGTTATTTTTTTAATTCATTTTTTCCATAATCATCAAATATATTTGAACATTAAACTCAAAATATTGATTGGTTCATACATATATTCTGCTATATATTTGATAAATAGTATTATGTTTAGTCTGGTAGGCTACTGTACCTATAGTGTATTCAGTTATGAAATTATATTTCTTTTATTATTCATGCATATAATTAAATATCATTATTAGTCTTTAATCATCTATCTGTTAGAAAAATCATGAACTGAACAGGCTATGTGTAGACTGACCTATGATATGTGTATGTATATATATTGTCAACTGTTTTGTATATTGTTCCATCTTGTTATTGGAAAGGATCTGTATAGGCTTTGCCTGTTATCCAATCCTTTTGATTCATTATCAATAAAATATTTGAAATGAAAAAAAAATCATATACAAAATTTTTTTTTTTAACAAATCTTTTTAAAATTAACATTTTCTGATTCAGTTCAAGCACGATTAAAACAAAACCCAACACGATGCTTCTGATATTTCATTTTCTCAATTTTTGAAAATATTCAACATTAGTTTTCTTGATCCTGACATGAAACAAATCATTCTTCGTCACAAAGCTTGTAAAAATTAACATTTTCTGATTCAGTTCAATTACACGATTAAAGCCTCACCCAAAACGAAACTTCTGATATTTTATTTTATTTATTTTAGAGGACATTCCTCATGTGTCACTTGAAGAGTTTAATATTTGATTGTATTAGTTTTACTGAGGGTTTAATTACCCGTATGTCCACAACAGACGGTGAGGTCCCTGCCTCCAGTAGAACCTTTGTTACATCTGTCATTCCCCTCTCTGCTGACATGTGTAGAGGTGTCCGGTCCTAAAACAATAAATATAAAATAGTATTTAAACACAAACAATTGTTCATCATATCTTCACAAACAACACAACTTTTTACTACAAAAGTATTTTTTTATTAACAATGCAGTTGTCATCATCACATAAAAAAAAATCATTTTTCGACACAAATCTTTTTAAAATTAGCATTTTCTGATTCAGTTCAATCACACGATGAAAACGAACCCCAGCACGATGCTTCTGTTATTTTATTTTCTCCATTTTTGAAGATATTCAACATCAGTTTTCTTGATCCTGACATGAAAAAAAAATCATTTTTCGTCAAAAATCGTGTTAAGATTAACATTTTCTAATTCAGTTCAATCACACGATTAAAGCATGACCCCACAGGACATGTCCAATATTATTTTCTCCATTTTCAAAGATATTTAACATCAGTTTTCTTGATCCTTACATGAAAAAATCATGCTTCGTCACAAATTTTGTTAAAATTTACATTTTAAGATTCAGTTCAATAACACGATTAACACCTCACCCAACACGACATTTCTGATATCTTATTTTCTTCAATTTAGATGACATTCCTTATGTGTCACTTGAAGAGTTTAATATTTGTTTGTATTCGATTTACTGCTGGCTTAATTACCAGATTGTCCACAACAGACAGTGAGGCCCCTGCCTCCAGTAGAACCTTTGTTACATCTGTCATTCCCCTCTCTGCTGACATGTGTAGAGGTGTCCAGCCCTAAAGCAATAAATATAAAATAGTATTTAAACACAAACAATTGTTCATCATATCTTCACAAACAACACAACTTTTTACTACAAAAGTATTTTTTTTATTAACAATGCAGTTGTCATCATCACATAAAAAAAATCATTTTTCGACACAAATCTTTTTAAAATTAGCATTTTCTGATTCAGTTCAATCACACGATGAAAACGAAACCCAGCACGATGCTTCTGTTATTTTATTTTCTCCATTTTTGAAGATATTCAACATCAGTTGTCTTGATCCTGACATGAAAAAAAATCATTTTTCGTCAAATATCGTGTTAAGATTAACATTTTCTGATTCAGTTCAATCACACGATTAAAGCATGACCCCACAGGACATGTCCAATATTATTATCTCCATTTTCAAAGAAATTTAACGTCAGTTTTCTTGATCCTGACATGAAAAAATCATGCTTCGTCACAAATTTTGTTACATTAACATTTTAAGATTGAGTTCAATAACACCATTAACATCTCACCCAACACGACATTTGTGATATTTTATTATCTTCATTTTAGATGACATTCCCCATGTGTCACATGATGAGTTTTATATTTAATTGTCTTAGTTTTACTGAGGGTTTAATTACATTATTGTCCAAAGCAGACAGTGAGGCCCCTGCCTCCAGTAGAACATTTGTCACATCTGTATTTCCCCTCTCTGCTGACATGTGTAGAGGTGTTTTCCCCTAAAACAATAAATATAAAACAATATTTAAACACAAACAATTCTGCATCACATCTTCACAAACAACACAACTTTATACCACAAAAGTATTTTATAAACAATTCAGCTGTCATCATCATATACAAACTCATTTTTCGTCCCAAATCTTTTTAAAATTAACATTTTCTGATTCAGTTCAATCGCACGATCAAACCAAAATCCAACACGATGTTTCTGATATTTTATCTTTTTCATTTTTGAAGATATTCAACATCAGTTTTCTTGATCCTGACATGAAAAAAAATCATTTTTAGTCACAAATCTTGTTAAAATTAACATTTTCAGACTCAGTTCAATCACACGATTAAAACCTCACCCAACACGATACTTCTGATATTTTATTTTCTTCATTTTAGGTGACATTCTTCATGTGTCACTTGAAGAGTTTAATATTTGATTGTCTTAGTTTTACTGAGGGTTTAATTACCTTACTGTTCACAGCAGACAGTGATGCCCCTGCCTCCAGTAGAACCTTTGTCACATCTGTATATCCCCTCTCTGCTGACAAGTGTAGAGGTGTATGGCCCTAAAACAATAAATATAAAACAATATTTAAACACAAACAATTCTTCATCAAATCTTCACAAACAACACAACTTTATACCACAAAAGTATTTTATAAACAATTCAGTTGTCATCAGCATATAAAAACTCACTTTTCGCCCCAAATCTTTTTAAAATTAACATTTTCTGATTCAGTTCAATCGCACGATCAAAACAAAACCCAACACGATGTTTCTGATATTTTATCTTTTTTCATTTTTGAAGATATTCAACATCAGTTTTCTTGATCCTGACATGAAAACAAATCATTTTTAGTCACAAATCTGGTTAAAATTAACATTTTCAGATTCAGTTCAATCACACGATTAAAACCTCACCCAACACGACACTTCTGATATTTTATTTTCTTCATATTTTTGGGAAAGCATTTTCTATTTAGCGTGCTTTAACTGTGACCTGATCTTGATAGAACACAGAAATAAACACATTGTAACTTTTTTTTTGACAATTGGTACACACTGTAATTTTTTGACAAGTGATTTCCGGTGCAAAGTGGTACTAAGTGCAAGCTTTCTTAAATCTGACACTGAAAAAAACTATAAAACATGCAAAAAGACTGACAAAGTGTTTGTTCTTGCAAATGACATCAAAGCACATGAACAATTCTTTAACTTTACTTAACATTTTTTTTTATTCAAATAAGACAAATTAGTCTCCGTTTTGACTTGCTTAATGCACATACTGTAGGCCTATACTATAGGCTATAGAAAAAATAATGCCCAATTCACGTACGCAACGAAAATTGTCAGTTTTGCAATAAAACAGATCATATTTGAGTCACACCACGTTCAAAAGATGACTACCGGTACGCATGTAGGCCTATAGGCTATAGAAAAAAATAATGCCCAATTCACGTACACAACGAAAATTATCAATTTTGCAATAAAAAAAAGTGATCATATTTGAGTTACACCATGTTCAAAAGATGAATACCGGTACGCACCAAATCATCGTTTAAAATATCGTCCGTCATGTTCTCTGCCATCTGTGAAAGCATAAAATCCATATCATCGTTTAAAAGAACGTCCGTCATGTTCGCTGCCATTTAACGTTTTGACGTTAACCACGTGTTCTATTAAAACCCTTTTCCCCACGTCACTGACTGCTGGCGTACGTGACCAAGATCAATCTTCTCAAAAGTTGGTCAAGTGCGACAGACGTCAATCCCAGATTTGCTTTCGTTTCATTGGTTATGATACAAAACATTTAGAGTACTTTTAATTTCTTGTATGTGCAGATAAACTGATCTCGGGCACGCCCTCGATCAGTTTATCAGCACATACACGAAATTAAGAGTACTCTAAATATTACATAAGTCTTCTAAACTTCAAAAGACTTATTCAAAACGGAAATAAACTAATTACAAGTGGAAAAAAATAGTAAAAGCTAACCACCAAAACACAACGGGAATATCTTCAAAATCTTAAGATCGTAGCACGATTGTTAAGACAATGTTTGATAAAAATTATCACAGTGGCGTACACATCGGTCTTGAAGGTTCAAAAAAAAGTACAGGAAAAATTCCGTGAATTTCCCAAGGCACCAAATGACGTATTTGATTTGACAAATACTGATCGTAAAAGGAACTTAAGTGACATAACAACGACACCGTCATCCGCTGATAGAAAAACAAAACATTCGAAAATAGGATCCGCAACTGAATATTGAAACAGTAACTTTATTTGATATTTACTGTATATTTTGTTTTATCTTATTCCAAAAAAACAAAACAAAAACCACCAACAATCAAGTATAAAAAATAAACAGACGGCAATTACTATTTGAATGTGTTATTATATGCTATTATTTTGATTGTACATAATAATGTCCACTTCTTTACAATTTGTAGCCTTTAAACAGGCGTGTTTTTCTTTAAACTTTAATACATTTCTCTGACGTCACACTATTGTTCGAACAGTGGATTATTTTTAAGAATCTACAGTTCATTCATTTGTTCGTGAATATAGGAACTTTAACCATTTACTATTTTAGTCTTAAAAACGTGTTTTACTTATTTTGGCACTTTCGTGTCTCGAACCACTGCTGGGCTTTGTAAAGTTTACTTCTACTTTCCAAACTTCCATCTTACCACATTCATAAATTCTATGATTTGTATACAGTGAAACCTGACTAAACCGGATCCTGAGTAAACCGGAATCCTGTCCATTCCGATCTGAATTTCAAGTCCGCAGTTTTTTCCGTAATAATCTTTGTTAAAAATCATTGAATAAACCGGACACTGCACATTCCGTATTCCGTCCTTGACTTGCGGTCCCAATACACTAATTACTGTTATAATTTATCTCCGTAAACCGGTCATGATCAGATCAATGAACCGTGTGTTTACATGTGAATATCGATCGGTAGTAATTCGAAGTGTGTATATTAGCACACCTCTAATTAGTGATCACTGGTAACTCGTGTGGTTAATGTTTAAATGTTCATTAAATATTAAACAAACATGGATTCAACACCTAAAAAACGAAAGCTTAATCAAGATGAAATACCCCTTATAAGTATTTTTGTTTTCGATGGCACGCTTTTAAAATATCCAACATGGGGGAATCCTTCCCGAAAACAATGCATATGTTGACAATGATCATAAATAAACAACAAACAATGCCTTATTATTTAAGTGATGAACTAGCATTCAAGCCATACAATCATAACTTGATATCATTTATTGTTAATCGGATTATAATCTTCACAGCTGAGCTGGGAGTATTCAAACTTCCACTTCCAGACTTGTCATAAAAAATGACAAATACATTTTGATTCCTTTTTTCTTTTTATTTCAATCATTAAAAGCTTGTGTGAACACAGTCTGGCAGTCTAATTATACACTAGGTAATTACATACACATTCAATCTTATCGACAGCATTATTGATTATTTTACGCACGGTTAGATATAGTCACACTTTTATTTTTAGATTTATTTTCGTATCAACGTTTACTGGTTCAAAACACAACTGCACTAGCGAGTATTACAAAAAATGTAATTCTCTGAATAATTCAAAAGTATTTTTAAACATTTAATGATTTTGTGGAAGTGTGCAAACAAGTAAAGAAATACGAAAATGTGCACTCTCCTGCAAAATAAAGAATCTGGACAAAATCCCGTGCATTATGCATAAGAAATTACGATACTCATTTTTTTCAAAACAATTCCTATTTTGAATTGTTAATTAAGCAATTCAGACAATGTTGTTCTAATATAACTGTCTATCCGCTAAGATTTGATTTGGGTTAAAACTCAGGATCGCAAAAATTAAGTATACCGCTAAAAAAAATCCACCAATTTGGAACAAAAACGTGAAATTTGGCTCCCATGAAAAAACACTTATACGGTAGACACTGAATAAACCGGCCCACTGTCAATACCGGCCGTGAAACGTGGTCCCAGTGGTGGCCGGTTTACACAGGTTTCACTGTATATAACTCTTGATTGTAAGCTTTGTTAAAAAATATCAACAATTTGCTTAAGAAAAGCAATTGATCAATATATACAAGACACGGTACAAATTATTTGAGTTCTGACACAATTTATGTTCAAAACTGACGAGTATTCTCGCGATACAAGAACAACCAACGAACCGACCGCAACTTAACAAATCAGACAGACAACAGGTGAATATTTGGGACACTTGGAATATCTAACTATAAACGATTCTATTCACTTGAAAGACCTTGAAATATCTAAATATAAACGAGAATCGAAAGCACGGATGCCGATAAAATTTTGTTGTTTATTTTTTGTTAATTGTGGCTTATTTAGCTTTCTGAACATTAAAAAGGTAAAAATATAAAATGAAGAGACTGTTGCAGATAGAAATGTATTATGTGAGAGAATGCACTCCAACTTGTAGATTCTTAAAAATAATCAACTGGACCCTGACGGGTCTCGTTGATTATTTTTAAGAATCTACAGTTCGAGTGTATTCTCCACTACGTAATATATGTTATAGAATTAGAATTAGAATTATCTTTATTAACCAATTAAAGGGCCCATATAGGGCAAATACAAGAAATATATATCAACAAAATAATAAAAATAATAATACACATTCTCAAGAGGGAAAGAGGTGCTTGATTGACAGATAATACAATACAGTTTAGGGACAAAACATATAATTACAAATCATTATATAGTATAATATCAAGGCATGTGTTCATGGAGAAATTTACCAACAGAGTTAAGTATTTCATGGTCCTCACAGTTTAGAATAAAGAATAATTTTTGTTCATCACTTAATTGATGGAGATTTTGAAGTTGGACTTTTGAATTTAATTGACTAAATATATCTTTTCGTTCTTCGGTAAACTTGTCGCACTTAATTAAAAAATGTGATTCATCTTCAATAGCTTGTTGGTTACACTTTTTACATAGTCTTTCGTTTCTTGGAATATGTTTATATCGACCCTGTTCTATTAGTAGTCTGTGGGAGGATACACGTAATTTGCAAATTGATCTTCTATATTGGTAGTTCTTGATCAATGTTAGATATTTTTCTAATCCAAAATTTGTTTTAATATTTAGGTATGTTACAAGTTTTCCATCCTTCATCGAAATATTTGTTTGATTCCAATCTGTTAAATATTTTATTTTCATATGTTTTCTCAATTTATTATTAAACGTGCCTTTTTTATATGCAAAAGTCTTTTTCTGGATATTGAGAATATTTAATATTTGTTCAATGGAGGAGTACCATGAGGTTTTATTAGATAAATGTAGTTCTTTACTGCAGATGTAAGCGTCTTTTAATAATGGGAACTCTGTTGATAAATTCTCTAGTCTATAACAGTATTTAGTAATGCTCTTTATAATATCAAAATGCAGTGGGTGTCTGCCAAGCTCTGAAAGAGTAGCATGGTTTACACTTTTCTTATTTAGACCTAGTATATATTTATAGAATTTCAAGTGAAGGGTTTCTCCTTTAAAGTTTTTGAAACATTGATCCAATTGGATGTTATTTGACTCTTTTATTTTTCGATTATTCACATTAAAAATACCCCAAATTTCTGATCCGTATAAAAGAATTGGTTTGATTGTATGTTCAAAAACGTGAATACTTGTTTTGATACTAGGATATCAACCTAAAAAATCTTTCTTCAACTTGAAAAAAGCCTTCAGAGCTTTTTTATATAATTCTTGTTTTACAAAAGAAAATGACCCAGAAGCTGAGAAATGAATACCCAGATATTAATAATTAGAGACACATTCAATTTCACTGTTCTTGAATAGAAATTTGTGTCTAATTATTCGTCCAGCCTTATTAAATATAATAACTTTTGATTTCTTAATGTTAACATCCAATCCCCAATCATCACAGTATTTTTCTAAAGCTTTTAATTTACTTTGCAGTCCTTCTGGTGAACCTGAAAACATAACTATGTCATCAGCATACATCAGACAATCATTTTTTTTCTAAATGTAAAGACACTGGATCAAACGAGTTTTCTAAATATGATGGTAAGTCATTTATGAAAATTTTAAAGAGGGTAGGGCTCAAGTTATCCCCTTGACGTACTCCCAGTTTTATGGGAAATGTAGGACTTAAGAAATTAGAAACTTTAATACATGTTTCACTTTCATATACATATTATTAATAATTTTGTAAAATTTTGTACCTACATTACAATTTAATAATTTCAATTTTAAACCTGTGTGAATGACACTATTAAAGGCCTTTCTAAAACATATAAAGCAGGCATAGAGTCGGCCTTCTTTTGTACTACAATATTTATCTATCAGGCATTTTATAACAAAGCAGTGATCAGAAGTTCTAGCATGCTTAGTAAATCCAACTTGCGAAGGATGTACTAAGTTATGCTCATTTTGAAAATTATCTAATCTAGTGTTAAGAATACTGTTGAATAATTTCCCCAAACTACTAGTTATTGTAATACCTCTGTAGTTGTTAGGGTTAGAGGGATCATCAGATTTATAAATTGGGATTATATTGCCTTTAGCCCAGGAAGCTGGGTAGTGACCAAAAGAGAAACATATATTAAATAGCTGAGATAGACAGGGTAAAAGTTGAGTTTGACCACTCTTCAACATTTCATTTGAGATTAAATCTAAACCTTTGGCTTTTCTATTTTTTAGTGTTCTAATTGCAGATGAAATTTCTTTCTGTGTGATTTATGTGTATTGGCATGATTTGTATTGCTTATTGAATTATTATTTGAAATGTGTATATATAAAAGAATCCAGTGACGATATTTATAATTGGTTTTGGAAATATTGTCTCAATTTTAAAATGAAAATGCTGATGGAAATGTTAAAATGTGTTTATTGTCAAGGTCAAATTAGTCAGTTACATGTGAGTAAATACCCAAACAATAGTTTAGATAATATCCTTGAAACTGTCACAATTAATATTAATGGACTACGAGATAATAGAAAACGTGAGTTGGTGTTTAATTTGCTAGTATCAAAGAAATATGATTGTATTTGTTTACAGGAAACACATTGTACTGGGGTTGAAAGTGAACGGAAAGCACAAGGGGGCGGTACTAGTGCATGGTTATGTGGATCAAGCGAATCGAAGGGCGTGGCTATCCTTTTAAGTAAAACTTTTTCTTGTGGTATTAAATTAAATTTTTCTGATCAGACTGGTAGACTACTGACATGTGAGATAAACACAGAAAATGCAGTTTTTCATATTTTTATGGATGGAGAAAGCTTAACCCAAATAAAAAACCATATTCTTTTCAAAGGGGGGAATTCAAAATCACGCATTGATTTTATTTTATGTTCAAATGGTTTATGTAGTAAAGTGTTTGATACAGATATAAAACACTTTCCATTCAGCGATAACGACTTGGTATACACTAAATTAAAATTAGATGACGTTAAGAGGGGCCCGGGAATTTGGGCAATGCATTTTAACACTATAACTAATGAACTATTTACAAAAGCATTCAATACTTGGTGGGGTATATGGAATAACGAGACAGGAAGGTTCCGAAATATTCAAGAATGGTGGGATGTTACAAGGACTACAATTAAATATTTAACAATGCAAATAAGAAAGCAATTAAAAAAATATCAAAGTAAAAAAGACAGAAAAATATGAGAAACAGTTAGAAGATCTTATATCTAGTACAGATGACGGCGTTATCATAAAAGGTAAGATACTAGAATTAGATAATTCAATAAACAAATATTATACACAAAAAGCGGAAGCCGCAAAAATTCGTTCAAGAATAAAATGGGCGAAAGAAGGGGAAAGGTCAACTCAATATTTCTTTGAACTTGAAAAAAAAACAGGGAGAAAACAAAATGTGGAATCGAATTAAAAACACAGATGGTAAGTATAAATATGATATAGATTCAATAATTGACGAACAGATAACATTTTATTCCAAGTTATTTACAACTGAGGGATGGGATGCAAACAGTGTTAATAAACTAACGCAACATATTGAAAGTAAGTTAAATGTGGATGAAAAAGAAAACCTCGAAATGGATGTAAGTATAGAAGAAATCAAAAAAGTTTTAAAAATTTTGAAACCAAATAAATCACCTGGTGAGGATGGAATAATTTGTATAATATATAATAGTTTTATATAACACACTGGGAACAAATAAAAGACGATTTTTTTCTGCTTGTAAAGGATACTTTCGATAAAAAAGAACTAACTTCTTCACAATATAAGGGGGTTCTTACTCGTTTACATAAAAGTGGGGAGCGGGAAGATATACGGAACTGGAGACCACTGACTCTATTAAACAGTGACTACAAAATAATTGCAAACATTCTTGCAGAGAGATTGAAAGTTGTTTTACCAAAATTGATACATTCGGACCAGAAGGGATTTGTAAAAGGTCGTAATATCAGTGAAGCTAACCATCTAATGAAAGATGTAATAGAATATACAGATCGTGAAGATGAAGACGGTATCATAATATTTTTAGATCAACAAAAAGCATTCGAAAGGGTAGAATGGGGATGGGTGGATCATGTATTAAGTAAATTTAGTGTAAACTATATTATATTTGAAAGAAAGTCAAACACAAATACAAGATAGCAAATAGCAGGTGGGATTAGAAAACAAGTGAGGTATTACTTTTACAAATTCCGTTCCCTTAAGTAAATTTAACTTTGGAGAAAAATTTAGGGAGTGGGTTCAAATGTTATTCAAATATGCACAAACGTGTATCAAAACCAATGGTTTTGTGTCGAAATTTTCAATATTTCAAGGTCCTGTAGGCAAGGGTGTCCAATAGCGCCTCTTGTTTACATTCTACAGGCCGAACCTGTAGCCTGTGCTATAAGGGAGGATAATGATATACAAGGGGTCAAATTACCAGGGGGAAAAGATGGGGAATATATCGAGACTAAACTCTGCATGTTTGCAGATGACACTCAGCTATTTAATAAAAATTATGAATCTGTCAAAAAATCTTGATATTTTAACTATATATGAAAAGGCCTCTGGTTCAAAGGTCAATTATGAAAAGACAAAAGGTATGTATATTGGATCGGCAAAAAAATAAAAGACCCAAGTTTACAAAAATAGTTTGGACAAAGGATAATGTTAAAACTCTTGGCATTCATCATGGTTATAATATACACAATGATGAAATATAGAAATCAATAATTGTTAAAATGAAAAATTGTGTCCATGTTTGGAAAAGTAGAAACTAGACATATACAGGTAACACTTTAATTGTGAAAAATCTCTTGATCTCTCTTTGTAGCTACGAAATTGAAATGCGGATAATACCAGAAAAATATGTAAAAGAAATAACAACTTTGGTTTGGGGTTTTATCTGGGGAGGGGGCATTAACCAAATAGAAAGGAAAATTTGCTGTTTGGGAGTAGAAAAAGGGGGCATGGGTATGATTAGCATACAAGAATTTATTGACAGTAAAAGAATTAAGCTTATATACCGAATTTTACATGAACCATTAGAAAGTTGGAATGCGATTGGTAAGTATTAGCTCCGTAAGTTAGACATCAAGTTTAATGAAAAATAGTGTGTGTGCAAGTGCTCTAATGTATCAACTCTAAATTTGAATATATTACCATTTTTTTTTACACAATATGCATCCAATCATGGTCAAAATTACAGGAATTTATTCAATTGTGTAAAAATGACATTGATTCCATTCTAAAAACCAGAATGTTTTGTAACTCTTCAATAACATTCAAAAACAAACCAATAGTGCTTACTTCGTTTCTGCAAAGTAACTTACTAATTATAAATGACATATGGGATTCAAATAAAACATTTTTTAAAAAGTTGTCAAGATATATACAATTTATTAATCGATAGGAGAAACTGTATTTCAGAGTTTTCTAAGACAAAATAAAGCAATCCCCGAAAAGTTCATAAAAATCTTAAAAGGTGAAACTACAATAGTACCAGAACGTAGAGTTACCTTTAATATCAACGATAAGCTAGTGTTTTTTAATGATTCAAATACAACTATATTACCTGATAAATTGAAAATAAAAATAATCCAGAGAATCTTTAAACAAAATATAAAACCAAAATGTCAGACTAAATGGGAAGAACAGTACAGTGGCAATATTGATTGGACACAAATTTGGACAAAATAAAATAAAATCAAAGTTACTAATAATGTCAAAGAATTCCAATGGAAATATCTCCATAATATAAATTATATAGAACATAGATTGAAAACAATGAATTTATTAAACGGAAAGTGCCACCTCTGTCATATAAGAGACAAAGATGAAACAATGCAGCATCTATTTTTTAAATGTCCTGCTGTGAAGAAAATTATTAAAGAAATAGAAGCGATTTTTAACAGATCTGGATTAATATATAATATAGAAATTAATTAATCAAATATTATGTTAGGGCTATATGAGGGTGATGATTTAGACGTCATTTTAATACCGTAATATTTATTTCCAAGTGGAAAATATGGATAATACGTAATAAGGTGAAATATAACCAATCCCAAATTGGAAATCAAACAATTTTTAACACTTGGAAAAATAATTTAAAAAACATTTACATTTGTACATAACGATTTTTAATCACCAGATTAAAAGTGTTTTAAAACAATTAATCAGGTCAATGATTTAGGATATTCTAATCATTGATTGTATATATCATCCTAATTACAAACTTTTTTTTTAAGTTAATTAAATTCAATTTCGGGAACGACCATTTAACTTGAAAGAGGGAGGGGGGGGGGTATGCTTTTTTTCCTAAAAAAATATTATGACTTAGAAGGGAAAAGTAATTAAATAATCTGTCACAGCATTGGCCACAAAAACTATTCTGCTTTACATATGCATAAAACAAATAATCTGGTTTAAGAGTATTGCTTTGAAGAAAAATGTGTACAACAACAGATCAGTCAGTGAATGTCTTAAACCACAGTCTACACCTTCACCACCAAGGATATACCATAGAGACTATGCCATTTATGTAAGAGATGGACCTGTATAAACTGAATAAAAAACCAGTGCGTCATTGACAATTGTGTTTTATATAGTAAATATGTGCTTTATATTGATCTTGATTTATTTATATACTAGGTGAATACACTGAGTATGATACTGATAGTGAAGATGAAAACACTAAGCCATCTAAAAAGCAGAAGACTTCAGAAAAAACTAGTGACCAGGTTAAATACAAATGTCCAGAATGTAGCAAAGTTCTTAAGACAATATCGGGTTTTCGTGGTCATGTGAAAAAAAAACAGCATACTATTGATGCTAGAGCTACTAACAACAAAAAGTAACAACAAGTGGGATTAAAAGTGACAACACATCCTCATGTCAAGATTATCATTTCAGTCAGATTTTTCCAGCTGCTTATCAGTCTTCACTAAAGAACATTGCAAATGATCCGTTCCTTCAAAGCAAACAATCAGTAATATTAGTGTAATGGCTGCATCATCTGATTATATTAGAATGAGATTAGAGAAAGAGATGAAATTGTTTTCGTTTCCATTTCTTGGAACCTTACAACCACTAATGACCGTGAGCAACTTTTTCAACACCTGCACAGAGTTTGTCAAGACACTACCCTTTGAAAAGACATTCCAGCAATGTATTCAGCCTTTAAGTGTAGTGACATTAATTTATTTTTACAAATGTTCTTTGAGGATATAGTTGGTGAACTCTTTACGGACAGATACAATTTGCGAAAAGTGATTCTGAGAAAGAACAGTCAACTGTAAGTGTGAATGATCAGTCAATATTATTCTACATTGCTGGTTTCATCATAAAAGCCTTGATATAGTTGAAGAAAATATATTATGTGGTTTCTACTAGGAACTTGACAATTATGGATAAACTTGTTAGTCATTCAGACTCTTCATCATTTGTTAATAGTTACAGTGAATGGTTTAACAAACAAGACAGAGGGGTCTGTAAAAAAGCCAAGTGACAACTTCTATTTGCTGGTGAGAGAGTTAGAGAACATTGTGCGTAAATCTGTTAGTGATCGTTACAGTGCCAGTTCTTTAACACTTATTCCTCTTAAAGAATCCATTATGGAATCCTTCATACTAAATCACTATGCTGACATCTTCAAGGGTATCATATGAGGTATCCATTTTTTCAGAATTTTAGATTACTACTTTACTAATGTTAGGCCAACTTTACATTTGTAGCAATTCTGATTAATTTATAAATGGTAATCCTCTCTAATATATCAAATATAATCTGAGCTTGTTCAAAATGTTTGATGTAATTAATTTGAACTATCTTTAGTTAAAAGAAATGATTGATCAATTTATTCCAAGTAGTTTTTGTTGATATACATTGTAATATTATATCTGTCTTTTCTTGTGTATGTGAATAAAAAAAAGGTGATCAGCTTTCATTTTTTAGAATAACTGTGCCTAGCAAATGGGTAAAGTAAGAAATTTTAGCGTTATTTTTTAATTTGAATTTTGGTGTTTTACGCCACTTTCAGCAATATTTCAGCCATATCATGGCGAGCAGTTTTAGTGGTGGAGGATGCCAGAGTTCCCGGAGAGAACCCAGGGCAAGCAACTGGTAAATTTGATCACTTGTGGCTGTGAGTCGAGTGCACCCTTTTTGTAATTTACAAAGCCGGGCGCGAACCCACACCGTATTGGTGATAAGCTTGTATGAATTGTTAGATCCGACCTATGTCAGAATGTAATTGGCAACCTAACCTCAAATCAATCTAACTTACCTACAAGGTAAACTTGCTGCACACTAAAATAATTTCAACATATTGTTATTATTTTTTTGTTCGGGAAAAAGTTCAAAATCAGGAGTTATCAGGAGTTTATCTAACAAATTCAGAAAAAAATCAGGAACAGCTGAAATGCAGGAAAAATTAGGAAAATCAGGAGTCGCTTGTCAGACCGATAAGCATTAAGATTTACTCTTGATTCACTTTCACATACATGTACATTTGTATATGTAGTTTCATGATTTTAGATGAATGTTTGTTTTAAACCATAGCAATAGTATTGATCAAAACACAAAAAATAGGTGTGTTTACTGTCACCTGACCATCCCTAATTTTAGGCCCCTACCACAATCTTTCCTAAAGTTTGTCCCTTGGATAGGCAAAATTATGCAGGACCTAACAAATATATGCCTAAGCTAGCTTCTTTTTCTTTTAAAATTGATGGAAATTTCAAACATATGACAGTTAACACACATTATAATAACAAAATAATTGGACGATTCAAAAAAGTCTGTCGGGTCAAAATAAATATATGTCTGTTTGAAGTTACAAGTACCTTGGTTAACAGATAAACTCATTTTATACAAGAACGTTCTTATTTTAATGGTACTTGACAAAAAATCTCCATAAAATGACATTTTGAGGGTAGACATTTAAACCACAAAAATAGAGAATATAAGTATATATTGTATATAGGTAAGATAACTTTGAACAGACATATGTATCTTTATTTTGCCTCTTTCAGCTTTTCTCAGCATGTTTTGTTAAGTTGTTTGATCCTAACATTATGATGCTATTGTCTACATGTACTTGATTTCATATATTATGTAGGTACATGTACAAAATGTATGTTGTTTTATTTTTAGTCCTTCATCTGAAAATTCTGTTATTTTGTGACAAGGCCATTGAAAATTTATTGTTGGCCAAGGTTTCCCCTAACATGGGAAGATTTTTAAGGCCCGGCTGGCAGGTCTTTAATTTTTATTTTATTATTGTATTTTTACTCTGAATTGCTTAGTAACTTTAAATGTTCCTAACCATAACTATTTTGAGCTGTTATGCCCTCTGTCAGAATTTAAACTTTGATTATATAAGAATTCATGACATGAAGAAAAGAAAATACTACAAATATTCAATTCAAGTTAGAAAAAAATTGACACGACCAGCTCAGCTACCATCCTTTTACATGTAGTTATTACAGTACCATATGGAAATAAAAATGATGATGCCTTCAATTTTTAATGATAGCGATTGAGTTGCCTGTTTTTTTTAAGGGGGAAGGGGGAGGGGGTTAATGAATGCACACAAATGTATAATATATATGGGTATCTGATGCAGTGGGGGCCAAGATTGGCCGCAAAAAAATAAAATCACAAATTTTGAAAGGGTTTGAAATGCCTTGAATTCGCAGGAAAATCAACCAATTACACCAAAGTGTGTTCTATACATCCCTTGGATTTGCTGATATATAGGTTCAATCAAGGATTTATATAGTATATAAATCCTTGGTCTACTATATATATCCTTGGTTCAATGGAAAAGTGTTTTCCATTTTTTTTTCTGTATCATCCCTCATACCAAGGATTTATATAGTATCCTTGCTCATACACGTAAAAAATAAAAGAGCTTCATACATCTAAAAACATCGAAGATGATAAAACAAAGCAACCAATCACGCCAAGTTTTGTGATATACATCGAATACATACATTCTAAGCTACACATTGATACACGTTGGTATGTCGATTTCATGTAAACAATGAAGTTTATTGATTTTATAGTATCCTTGCTCATACACGTAAAATAAAAAAAGTAGAGTTACATACATCTAAAAACATCGAAAATGATAAAACAAAGCAACCAATCACGCCAAGTTTTGTGATATACATCGAATACTTTCTAAACTACACATTGGTACACGTTGGTGTGTCGATTTCATGTAAACAATGGAGTTTATTGATTTCTAAATAGGCCACCCTCATTTCCGACCAGAACGCCGCCATTTTGACAAATGATGGTAAACAATTCTTAATAAATACAAATCGGGTGCACTGTTTTCAATAAAACTGCTGATTAACATTGAAAAATATTATATTATCACAAAAATGACGGCTCCGCTTCAATATTCGGTATGCTAGAAAAGGAGTTTGAAACAGTTTAAATTCGAGCTTTGATAGTCAATGAAGGTCAAAAGGGCAAATAGATTAATGTCAAATATTGATGAGATATGGGCTATACATCTACGAAAAGTGGATACCTTATCAACGATTGGTATTTAGAACAAATAATTTCACATTATATCAATAATTATGGTTATATTTATTTACAAATACTGGTTTAAAATGTTGAAGGGATGACCATTTCCGCCATTAATCAAGGCACGCGCATCGTCAACGAATTGCACTATGGGTAATCTCACTCCGCAACATACTTACATACAATCTATGTTAAATCTCCCGAAGTTTCATATCATTCCTACTATATAAATCCTTGGTTTTATTGATCCTGACATAAAACAAATAATTTTCGTCACAAATCTTGTTAAAATTAATATTTTCTGATTCAATTCAATCACACGATTACAAGTTGACCCCACACGACATAGATCTTTAATCTAGAAACAAGCTGTAACAAAATATGTGACGATTTTGATCACGTGATGTAGTTCACGAGTTCAGTAAAATGGTGGACAGTTCGAAGTGGATGTCGGATTATTTTATCTGATAGACGCTGTAAAGAGTATGAAAATATCAATATCTTACCTGCACTTGATCTGACAGAATCCGTCCATGCCAAAATATCCATAGGAATGCACTTGGGGGCTAAATTTTAAAATTCCAGAATACCTTTGATAGGCCATGAATAGCTGCGGAACCGTAGCTCTTATGGTCCTTGGCCAGTTTTCTGATATTTGCGAACCATAGGGCTACGGATTTCACCCTATAAAAACTGCGACCAAGATTTTGTCGCACCTTTCAACAGTAATTTTCACAACAAAACGCTTTGTGAGAGTGGAGTCATGTGGATATTTCGTTTCGTTACACATTTATATATTATTTCTAGCCCAGTATCATAACAAATGTCTCGATATTAACTGATCTCGCCTACCTCGTTCCGCCATCTTGTTATTGTGGTATTCTGGCTTTGAGGTCACGTGACTTTTGAGAGATAACTCTAACAGCAAAACACGTGTTCGGCTTGACTACGTTTTACCGGAGGTTTTGCACGGCGATTGTTTTACTGAAATAAAATATTTAGTCAACCTAGAGTGAAATATTTTACAAATACTAACCAGAAATGTTATTTCCCTCTATGATTATTCCAATTGAGGTGAACTCTCATTCAACTTTTTCAAGTTTTTCATGTAAACAAACCGAACACGTGATTTGCTGTTAGAGTTATCTCTCAAAAGTCACGTGACCTCAAAGCGAGAATACCATAATGACAACATGGCGGAACGAAGTAGGCGGGGTCAGTTCATATCGAGACATTTGTTATGATACTGGGCTAGAAATGAATAATAATGCATAAGTAAATATGGAAAACGATAAATAAATATGTAACGAAACGAAATATCCACATGACTCCACTCTCACAAAGCGTTTTGTTGTGAACATTACTGTTGAAAGTGCGACAAAATCTTGGTCGCAGTGACAAGTTTAGCAAATTTTTGAAAGGTGAAATCCGTAGCCCTATGGTCCGCAAATATCAGAAAACTGGCCAAGGACCATAAGGGCAACGGTTCCGCAGCTAGGCCTTGAAATGAGATTAGGATGAAGATACAGACATAATTTTCTTCGGAATCCTAATCTCAATGATATTAGCGGCACCCATTTCACTGCCTCACCTGTTTTAAACCATAGTTACGGCCCTGTCTGTTGGTGTCTATACATTAAATATACATTGTAATGTCCACATTGAGTGGTCATGATCATATGAAAGTTGGATTTACAACCACCTGTGCAATCAGTGCCTATCACCACTAGCGTTGTAAGTTGAAATCCAACTCATTGCGGGAGTACGTGATACCACATTATGTGATAAAGTTTGTCAGTGACTCGTGGCACAGGTCGGTGGTTTTCTCCAGGTACTCATGTTTCCTCCAAAGTTAAAACTGGCGTCACAATATAGCTAAAATAATGTTGAAGGTGGCGTTAAACACCTAACTGCGGAACCGTCGCCCTTATGGTCCTTGGCCAGTTTTCTGATATTTGCAGTCATAACAATAACCTTATTTCAGCTCGAAAGTCTTATGACGCTATGACTAGCCTATAATTCCCTAGCTTCTCAAGTCGCACATAAGCTTGCTCATAATTATTACAAACCTGCAAATATTGTTAATGCAGTCTATCCTGAAATATGAGAAGGCGACGTGTATCATTAACAACTTGGAATCAATCCATTACCTTTAATTCATTTCTTCAGAAGATGAATTGCACTTCACTATAAAATGTACCAAACTCCAAGAGTTGAGAAATAAATTTTATCAGAAAATTTCAGATATTTTACCCTCTTTCTATAATCTTTCAGACACTAATAAATTCCATCTCATATTTCGTGGTAATGATTATGATGTCAGTAAATGTTGCATGAAAGGTATTAGTGAGATGTACAAATTTGAATGTTCATTAACTTAATGCATTCCACATATATATCATTAAAATACACATTCATACATATTACGATTATGTGTTTTATTAAACATATGCTTATATTACGATAGGGAAAATGATAAATGTCTGTAAGCCTGTACATGTATCTCCTTAGTCAAATTGAA
>MJUT01035632.1:505025-519449 GCA_002080005.1 Gigantidas platifrons
TATTCCAAGTTATTTACAACTGAGGGATGGGATGAAAACAGTGCTAATAAACTAACGCAACATATTGAAAGTAAGTTAAATGTGGATGAAAAAGAAAATCTCGAAATGGATGTAAGTATAGGAGAAATCAAAAATGTTTTAGAAATTTTGAGACCAAATAAATCACCTGGTGAGGATGGAATAATTTCTGAGCTTTATATAACTCACTGGGAACAAATAAAAGACGAAATTTTTCTGCTTGTAAAGGATACTTTCGATAAAAAAGAACTTACTTCTTCACAATATAAAGGAGTTCTTACTCGCTTACATAAAAGTGGGGAGCGGGAAGATATACGGAACTGGAGACCACTGACTCTATTAAACAGTGACTACAAAATAATTGCAAACATTCTTGCAGAGAGATTAAAAGTTGTTTTACCAAAATTGATACATTCGGACAATAAGGGATTTGTAAAAGGTCGTAATATCAGTGAAGCTAACCATCTAATACAAGATGTAATAGAATATACAGATCGTGAAGATGAAGACGGTATCATAATATTTTAAAATCAACAAAAAGCATTCGACAGGGTAGAATGGGGATGGGTGGATCATGTATTAAGTGAATTTATCTTTGGTGAAAAATTTAGGGAGTGGGTTCAAATGTTATTCAAATATGCACAAACGTGTATCAAGACCAATGGTTTTGTGTCGAAATATTTCAATATTTCAAGGTCCTGTAGGCAAGGGTGTCCAATAGCGCCTCTTGTTTACATTCTACAGGCCGAACCTGTAGCCTGTGCTATTAGGGGGATAGTGATATACAAGGGGTCAAATTACCAGGGGGAAATATGGGGAATATATCGAGACTAAACTCTGCATGTTTGCAGATGACACTCAGCTATTTAATAAAAATTATGAATCTGTCAAGAAATCTTTTGATATTTTAACTATATATGAAAAGGCCTCTGGTTCAAAGGTCAATTATTAAAAGACAAAAGGTTTGTATATTGGATCGGCAACAATAGTTTGGACAAAGGATAATGTTAAAACTCTTGGCATTCATCATGGTTATAATATACAAAATGATGAAATATAGAAATCAATAATTGTTAAAATGAAAAATTGTGTCCATGTTTGGAAAAGTAGAAACTTGACATATACAGGTAACACTTTAATAGTGAAAAATCTCTTGATCTCTCTTTGAGGTTACGAAATTGAAATGCGGGTAATACCAGAATAATATGTAAAAGAAATAACAACTTTGGATTGGGGTTTTATCTGGGGAGGGGGCATTAACCAAATAGAAAGGAACGTTTGCTGTTTGGGAGTAGAAAAAGGGGCATGGGTATGATTAACATACGATAATTTATTGACAGTAAAAGAATTAAGCTTATATACCGAATTTTACATGAACCATTAGAAAGTTGGAATGCGATTGGTAAGTATTGGCTCCGTAAGTTAGACATTAAGTTTAATGAAACATATTGTGTGTGCAAGTGCTCTAATATATCAACTCTAAATTTAAATATATTACCAATTTTTTACAAAATATGCATCCAATCATGGTCAAAACTACAGGAATTTATTCAATTGTGTAATAATGACATTAATTCCATTCTAAAAACCAGAATATTTTGTAACTCTTCAATAACATTTAAAAACAAACCAATAGTGTTTACTTCGTTTCTGCAAAGTAACTTACGAACTATAAATGACATATGGGATTCAAATAAAACATTTTTTAAAAGTTGTGAAGATATATACAATTAATTAATCGATAGGAGAAACTGTATTTCAGAATTTTCTAAGATAAAACAAAGCAATCCCCGAAAAGTTCATAAAAATCTGAAAAGGTGAAACTACAATAGTACCAGAACGAAGAGTTACCTTTAATATCAACGATAAGCTAGTGTTTTTTAATGATTCAAATACAACTATATCACCTGATAAATTGAAAATAAAAATAATCCAGAGAATCTTTAAACAAAATATAAAACCAAAATGTCAGACTAAATGGGAAGAACAGTACAGTGGTAATATTGATTGGACACAAATTTTGACAAAATTAAAGAAAATCAAAGTTACTAATAAGGTCAAAGAATTCCAATGGAAATGTCTCCATAATATAAATTATATAGAACATAGATTGAAAAAAATGAATTTATCAAACGGAAAGTGCCACCTCTGTCAAATAAGAGACAAAGATGAAACAATGCAGCATCTATTTTTTAAATGTCCTTCTGTGAAGAAAATTATTAAAGAAATAGAAGAGATTTTTAACAGATCTGGATTAATATATAATATAGAAAATAATGAATCAAATATTATGTTAGGGCTATATGAGGGTGATGATTTAGACGTCATTTTTAATACCGTAATATTTATTTCCAAGTGGAAAATATGGATAATACGTAATAAGGTGAAATATAACCAATCCCAAATTGGAAATCAAACAATTTTTAACAAAAATATTTACATTTGTACATAACGATTTTTAATCACCAGATTAAAAGTGTTTTAAAACAATTAATCAGGTCAATGATTTAGGATATTCTAATCATTGATTGTATATATCATCCTAATTACAAACATTGTTTTTTAAGTTAATTAAATTCAATTTTGGGAACGACCATTTAACTTGAAAGAGGGATAGGCTTTTTTTCCTAAAAAAATATTATGATTTAGAAGGGAAAATAATTAAATAATCTGTCACAGCATTGGCCACAAAAAATATTCTGCTTTACATATGCATAAAAAAAATAATCTGGTTTAAGAGTATTGCTTTGAAAAAAAAGGTGTACAACAACAGATCAGCCAGTGAATGTCTTAAACCACAGTCTACACCTTCACCACCAAGGATATACCATAGAGACTATGCCATTTATGTAAGAGATGGACCTGTATAAACTGAATAAAAAACCAGTGTGTCATTGACAATTGTGTTTTATGTAGTAAATATGTGTTTTATATTGATCTTGATTTATTTATATACTAGGTGAATATACTGAGTATGATACTGATAGTGAAGATGAAAACACTAAACCATCTAAAAAGCAGAAGACTTCAGAAAAAACTAGTGACCAGGTTAAATATAAATGTCCTGAATGTAGCAAAGTTCTTAAGACAATATCGGGTTTTCGTGGTCATGTAAAAAAAAACAGCATAATATTGATGCCAGAGCTACTAACAACAAAAAGTAACAACAAGTGGGATTAAAAGTGACAACACATTCTCATGTCAAGATGATCATTTCAGTCAGATTTTTCCAGCTGCTTATCAGTCTTCACTAAAGAACATTGCAAATGATCCGTTCCTTCAAAGCAAACAAATCAGTAATATTAGTGTAATGGCTGCATCATCAGATTCTATTATAATGAGATTAGAGAAAGAAATGAAATTTGTTTTCATTTCCATTTCTTGGAACCTTACAACCACTAATGACCGTGAGCAACTTTTTCAACACCGGCACAGAGTTTGTCAAGACACTACCCTTTGTAAAGACATTTCAGCAATGTATCCAGCCTTTAAGTGTAGTGACATTAATTTATTTTAGCAAATGTTCTTTGAGGATATAGTTGGTGAACTCTTTACGGAACATATACAATTTGTGAAAAGTGATTCTGAGAAAGAACAGTCAACTGTAAGTGTGAATGGTCAGTCAATATTATTCTACATTGCTGGTTTCATCATAAAAGCCTTGATATAGTTGAAGAAAAGATATTATGTGGTTTCTACTAAGAACTTGACAATTATGGATAAACTTGTTAGTCCTTCATACTCTTCATCATTTGTTAATAGTTACAGTGAATGGCTTAACAAACAAGACAGAGGGGTCTGTAAAAAAGCCAAGTGACAACTTCTATTTGCTGGTGAGAGAGTTAGAGAACATTGTGCGTAAATCTGTTAGTGATCGTTACAGTGCCAGTTCTTTAACACTTATTCCTCTCAAAAGAATCCATCATGGAATCCTTAATACTAAAACACTATGCTGACATCTTCAAGGGTATCATATGAGGTATCCATTTTTTTCAGAATTTTAGATTACTACTTTACTAATGTTAGGCCAACTTTGCATTTGTAGCAATTCTGATTAATTTATCAATGGTAATCCTCTCTAATATATAAAATATAATCTGAGCTTCTTCAAAATGTTTGATGTAATTAATTTTAACTATCTTTAGTTAAAAGAAATGATTGATCAATTTATTCCAAGTAGTTTTTGTTGATATACATTGTAATATTATATCTGTCTTTTCTTGTGTATGTGAATAAAAAAATAGTGATCAGCTTTAATTTTTTAGAATAACATTGCCTAGCAAATGGGTAAAGTAAGAAATTTTAGCGTTATTTTTTAATTTGAATTTTGGTGTTTTAAGCCACTTTCAGCAATATTTCGGCTATATCATGACGACCAGTTTTAGTGGTGGAGGAAGCTAGAGTTCCCGGAGAGAACCCAGGGCAAGCAACTGGTAAACTTGATCACTTGTGGCTGTGAGTCGAGTGCACCCTTTTTGTAATTTACAAAGCTGGGCGCGAACCCACATCGTATTGGTGATAAGCTTGTATGCATTGTTAGATCCAACCTATGTCAGAATGTAATTGGCAACCTAACCTCAAATCAATCTAACTTACCTACAAGGTAAACTTGCTGCACACTAAAATAATTTCAACATATTGTTATTATTTTTTTTTTTCGGGAAAAAGTTCAAAATCAGGAGTTATCAGGAGTTTATCTAACAAATTCAGAAAAAAATCAGGAACAGCTGAAATGCAGGAAAAATTAGGAAAATCAGGAGTCGCTTGATCAGACCGATAAGCATTAAGATTTACTCTTGATTCACTTTCACATACATGTACATTTGTATATGTAGTTTCATGATTTTAGATGAATGTTTGTTTTAAACCACAGCAATGGTATTGATTAAAACACAAACAATAGGTGTGTTTACTGTCACCTGGCCATCCCTAATTTTAGGCCCCTACCACAATCTTTCCTAAAGTTTGTCCCTTGGATAGGCAAACTTATGCAGGACCTAACAAATATATGCCTAACCTAGCTTCTTTTTCTTTTAAAATTGATGGAAATTTCAAACATATGACAGTTAACACACATTATAATAACAAAATAATTGGACGATTCAATAAAGTCTGTCGAGTCAAAATAAATATATGTCTGTTTGAAGTTACAAGTACCTTGGTTAACAGATAAACTCATTTTATACAAGAACGTTCTTATTTTAATGGTACTTGACAAAAAAATCTCCATAAAATGACATTTTGAGGGTAGACATTTTAACCACAAAAATAGAGAATATAAGTATATAATGTATATAGGTAAGATAACCTTGAACAGACATATGTATCTTTATTTTGCCTCTTTCAGCTTTTCGCAGCATGTTTTGTTAAGTTGTTTGATCCTAACATTAGGATGCTATTGTCTACATGTACTTGATTTCATCTATTATATAGGTACATGTACAAAATGTATGTTGTTTTATTATTGGTCCTTCATCTCAAAATTCTGTTATTTTGTGACAAGGCCATTGAAAATTGATTGTTGGTCATGGTTTCCCCTAGCATGGGAAGATTTTTAAGGCCCGGCTGGCAGGTCTTTAATTTTTATTTTATTATTGTATTTTTTCTCTGAATTGTTTAGTAACTTTAAATGCTCCTAACCAGAACTATTTTGAGCTGTTATGCCCTCTGTCAGAATTTAAACTTTGTTTATATAAGAATTAATGACATGAAGAAAAGAAAATACTACAAATATTCAATTCAAGTTAGAAAAAAATTGACATGGTTTGCTTCTCTGATTTTTTTCTTCTTAAAAAATGAAAATAAATTAATTCACCAGGCAGCTTAAAACTGAAACGGCCAGGTTATGGGAAACCAGTGTTCACTTTTTTTTGCCTACCAATTCATTGCCTGATAAACCATAATATTGATGGAAGAGGTACATATTTGTACAAATAATTTTTTTTGTTCCACGACCAGCTCAGCTACCATCCTTTCACATGTAGTTATTACAGTATCACATGGAAATAAAAATGATGACACCTTCAATTTTTAATGATAGCGATTGAGTTGCCTGTCTTTTTTTAAGGGAGAAAGGGGGGGGAGGGGTTAATGAATGCACACACATGTATAACATATATGGGTATCTGATGCAGTGGGGGCCAAGATTGGCCGCAAAAAAATAAAATCACTAATTTTGAAAGGGTTTGAAATACCTTGAATTCCCAGGAAAATCAACCAATTACACCAAAGTGTGTTCTATACATCCCTTGGATTTGCTGATATATAGGTTCAATCAAGGATTTATATAGTATATAAATCCTTGGTCTACTATATATATCATTGGTTCAATGGAAAAGTTTTGTTTTCCATTTTTTTTTCTGTATCATCCCTCATACCAAGGATTTATATAGTATCCTTGCTCATACACGTAAAAAAATTAAAGTTTCATACATCTAAAAACATCGAATATGATAAAACAAAGCAACCAATCACGCCAAGTGTTGTGATATACATCGAATACATTCTAAGCTACACATTGATACACGTTGGTATGTCGATTTCATGTAAACAATGAAGTTTACTGATTTTATAGTATCCTTGCTCATACACGTAAAATAAAAAAAGTAGAGTTACATACATCCAAAAACATCGAAAATGATAAAACAAAGCAACCAATCACGCCAAGTTTTGTGATATACATCGAATGCATTCTAAACTACACATTGGTACACGTTGGTATGTCGATTTCATGTAAACAATGGAGTTTATTGATTTCTAAATAGGCCACCCTCATTTTCGACCAGAACGCCGCCATTTTGACAAATGATGGTAAACAATTCTTAATAAATACAAATCGGGTGCACTGTTTTCAATAAAACTGCTGATTAACATTGAAAAATATTATATTATCTCAAAAATGACGGCTCCGCTTCAATATTCGGTATGATAGAAAAGGAGTTTGAAACAGTTTAAAATCGAGCTTTGACAGTCCATGAAGGTCAAATAGATTAATGTCAATTATTGATGAGATATTGGCTATACATCTACGAAAAGTGGATACTTTATCAACGATTGGTATTTAGTACAAATAATTTCACATTATATCTGTAATTATGGTTTTATTTATTTACAAATACTGGTTTAAAATGTTGAAGGGATGAAAATTTCCGCCATTAATCAAGGCACGCGCATCGTTTTAAACCATAGTCATGGCCCTATCTGTTGGTGTCTATACATTAAATATACATTGTAATGTCCACATTGAGTGGTCATGATCATATGATAGTTGGATTTACAACCACCTGTACAATCAGTGCCTATCACCACTAGCGTTGTAAGTTGAAATCCAACTCATTGCGGGTGTACGTGATACCACATTATGTGATAAAGTTTGTCAGTGACTCGTGGCACGGGTCGGTGGTTTTCTCCAGGTACTCCTGTTTCCTCCAAAATAAAACTGGCCGTCACAATATAGCTAAAATAATGTTGAAGGTGGCGTTAAACATCTAACTGCGGAACCGTCGCCCTTATGGTCCTTGGCCAGTTTTCTGATATTTGCAGTCATAACAATAACCTTATTTCAGCTCGAAAGTCTTATGACGCTATGACTAGCCTATATATCGCTTGCTTCTCAAGTCGCACATAGGATTGCTCATAATTATTACAAACCTGCAAATATTGTTAATGCAGCCTATCCTGAAATATGAGAATTTGACGTGTATCATTAACAACGTGTAAACAATCCATTACCTTTAGTTCATTGCTTCAGAAGATGAATTGCACTTCACTATAAAATGTACCAAACTCCAAGAGTTCAGAAATAAATTTTATCAGAAAATTTCAGATATTTTACCCTCTTTCTATAATCTTTCAGACACTAATAAATTCCATCTCATATTTCATAGTAATGATTATGATGTCAGTAAATGTTACATGAAAGGTATTAGTGAGATGTACAATTTTGAATGTTCATTAACTTAATGCATTCCACATATATATCATTAAAATACATATTCATACATATTAAGATTATGTGCTTTATTAAACATATGCTTATATTACGATAGGGAAAATGATAACTGTCTGTAAGCCTGTACATGTATCTCCTTAGTCAAATTGAAAGAAAAGGAAAACAAAAATACAGTGTTATTTATATATGTCTACCTTTAAATATACATGTAGTATGTACATGCATATTTTTTTTTTAATGATTAATGTTTGTTATTTTGCATTGTGTTTGATGACAATCCAGATTTCGGATTTTAAATCAATAAAATCTTTGACTTTGCTTCAACGGAAGAAAACAATTTCTGGCAAACACTTGGTACACGATAAAACAACATCCTCAAATCCCTATAGTAACACTTTGTCATTATTTAGTTCTACAAACTTAGAAACCACCATCAAAGTGTGATTATTTTAACCGTTTTAAAAGTGTAAGATCAAATATGTTATTATTATTTGAAACCTCAGAATATGATGTAAATGTGTTGATATACGAATGCAAGATAGCTAGTCACAACCATCTTTGAGCTAAGTCAAATCTGATTAACAAGTAAACATAAAATAAATATTTTGAGCGTTGGTCACCTTTTTTTTGCACATTTGTATGTTGAAAACGGAAAAAGTTGCAACACTTCTGCTGAAAAGGAATTCATTCAAAAAACTGCTGACATATTTGACTTCAAATAAAAAAAAATTATTATTTTGAATGTTTAATTAACCCTTTGGTTCTCTTTGATCATTTTAATATGAAAGCTACACTTGTTAGTTCAAATATGCTTGATAAAACACAACCAGTCATTTTTAAGGAGCTTAAAGAAAAAAAAATAGCATTATCAAGATATGAAATTTTTGGGTAATGGATCAAATCTGATTATCTCTTAGAAAGAACAGGAACCATTCACACTCTGTTGGATACTACATAAAGAGGATTGCATAAACTGAACAGAAAGAAAAAATCACCAACATCAGTAAAATAATAAATGCTGCATACACAAAAATATCGAATTTATTAACCTTAAGGCAATGTGTTTCTGTTGTGCATTGCCGATGAAAAAACAACATATATTTGGTAGAGGACACCAGACCATCAATTGCAAATTTCATATGAAATTTGGTTCCAAGGGGCTAGTTTTTTTTCAGAAAAGCGTGGTACGGACACCGACAGATGACGGCGCCTACGACAAAGGCCAATAAGTTACGCCAATATAACAGATTACCATTTGGGTCGGATGAGCTAAAAAAAACATGAAACTTGGATAGAAAATAAAAAGATCTATGTACCTTTCATATATGCACAATTTTGGATTCGGATTTCATACATTTTTCTCGATATAAAACAGCTAAGTATTTAAAGAATGGAAAAATAAAAAAATATATATTTTGGAAATTAGTCTTTTTTACAATAACAGTATTACGCAGTGTATTATTGTACGTATTACTAAGGGCCATATTTTCTTCTTGTTACAAGATATTTGTATGTAAAGGGGTATGGACTTCAGCTGCAAACAACAGAAATATCTTTGTTCTTCAAGTTATTCACGTTGTAATATTTACTCAACCTCACCCCATATTCTCAAGCTTTGACCGATATATACCTTTTATTTTTTTCTCCGAACTGTACATGTTCTTTCATTACCACCTTGTCTTCTATTTGGGTTTGTACTTACACCGTAACACTGTTTATGTTTCCACTCTTAAATAAGTATTTTTGCTAATGTAGTAGTCTCATACCTACTCTTTGTGAGGTGTGTTTGACTTTAACCAGTGTACTATGTATGTACATACACTTGATGTTCTGTTCAATTTTTATGTAATTATCTTTATTTTAATGATCTCAGAATCTGTGCTCTATACTATATAATACTTACACCAAGACCTTTATAGTTGACATCAGCACCTTTATGAAGACAATCTTGTACCAACTCTATATTACCATATTCTACAGCATCGCAAAGTTTCTGAAATAATAACGAGAAAAGCTAAAGATAATTATGACACATTTATAAAAAAAATAATCAAATAATATATAGCACGTTCTTTCATTGGTTAATATGTGTCAAATTCTATGTAACACGTTCTTTCATTGGCTAATATGTGTCAAATACTATATAACACGTTCCTTCATTAGCTAATATGTGCAGACATGCAGTGTCAATGAGCCGCCATATTGAATTCTTAAAATCCAACATGTTAATTGTTACAATATGATATAAAATAAAGACATATCATACTTTTAGGATACACTCTTGCTAAATTTGATCCGAAATTGAAGCGTACATGCCATGGATGTTGTGATAAAAAAATTATTATTGTTCAATTTTCATATGATTTTTTAAGACGATTATATGGTAAAGGTATGGGCAATATTTCGAAGCATGTTTGATTCTCCAATTTTTTTATCGTTTGTTTAGTTCAATTGAAACTAGTTTTGTCTTGCATTACAATAGAAATGACAGTATTGTATTTAGATATTTGTCAGTGTCAATTGTGAATATGACGTCGAAAACAATAGATATTCCTTAAATACATTATGATCTTATATATTAACAAAGTAACAATCATTATGGTCAAAGGATAGCAAAAATATACTACATGAACATTTGCATACTGATAATGATCTTTGAAAATCTTCGTATTGCAATAATCAATCATGACAAGTTTTGAAGAATTTCCGCTTAAACTGTAGGAGTTGTTAGTGCAAATTATGTGACTGACGTACAGTATTAAAACGATATAATTCCATCAGAAAGAGGACGGGATGAGTGCAGGATGGTTTTATACGTCTCTGATTATTTTACAAATTGTCGCGTGCAAATTATCATTCCAGATCACTTAAATATGTGAGCTTAAATTCAGCAAAAAAGCCCTTGATCTGATGGCAGCCGTAGACGTTTATAATTATATAAACGTCCCTCCCCGTCACCTACTTTCATATTTCATTTTACTCTACGCCACTGTTCATACCTTGTTAAGAGCCTCCATTGTCTGTATATTCTTTAGTTCTGTAGAGAACAAATTCATGATCATATTAGAATACAATAATGGAGTTAATGAATGTGCTTAGCAAACGTTGTTGTTCACTAATACTTCTTGTAAAACAATCGAATTGAAATGTTGATCAAGCTGTCTACTTATACTCCGGTTATAAAATGTAAACGGTCCGACACACATCTAATTTTAAATAGGTTGGTGTGTAGATAAACATCTTCGAAAGAGAATTAAAATAAAATGACATGATGTGTACAAGTATATAGTATCTTATAACCCATTGTATTTTTTTTCTCCACAATTTAATTCTTTAAAAAATCTGATTTCCTTTAACGATTGTGGAAGAACACTTACACAGGTAGTGTCTGATGTATAATCCCTTGTAAATATTGATCTGATGGCAGCATAATAATATTAGCACTCCCTCCCCCTTCCCAGTCACTTACGTTGTGCATACTTCACTTTACTTTACGTCACTGTACATACCCAGTTAAGATCTTCCATTGTCTGTATATTCTTTAGTTCTGTAGAGAACAAATTTATGATCATATTAGAATACAATAATGAAGTTAATGAATGTGTTTAGCAAACGTTGTTGTTCACTAATACTTCTTTTAAAACAATCTAACTTAAATTATTATCAAGCAGTCAACTTACTAAATGTAAACGGTCCGACAAACATCTAATTTTAAATAGGTTGGTTTTTAGATAGACATCTTCGAAAGAGAATTAAATTAAAATACCATGATGTGTACAAGTATATAGCATCTTATAACCCATTGTTTTTTTTTCTTTCACTCAACAATTTAATTCTTTAAACAATCTGATTTCCTTTACTGATTGTGGTAGAAGACTTACAGATGTAGTGTCTGATGTACAAATGTACAATCTCTGTAAATATGGTATGCAAGTTTTATTTACACTTTGAATTGACTTAAATGCCAATTAAAATAGAAGACAAGTGATCGAGTCAGAAATAGGTCATGCATAAAATTCTAGTTTAAACAATTATCTTGTGCAACACCTGAATGCCAGTTGTATTTGCACTGTCCGATTCAAGTTTGTTTTTCAAAAGCATAAACCCATAAAAATAATTGTTCTTACAAAATTAAAAAAGGAGAGAAAGGAGACAGAAAACAGAGAGAGCAACTAGTAACCTTAGAAGAGTTCAGTATGTAATATACATGTAATCCTTCCCAGCCCCTTGTGTTTTTATGTGAATGGAACATCATAGTATTGGAGGAAACACAACATTTTTGTGACTTACAGTGCATTGGTTTACTTAATTAGGTAACATACTGTTCATCTAATATATTTTGAGCTTGATGTAGTTACTAGTAAATGTTTTGGTCGATGTTAGTTTTCTAATAATTTTGTGAAGTTTGTGTTGATTGGTGTTTTCGTGATTTTTTGACTTGTCGAGGTCATATTTCACAGGGGTTGTCCCGATTAGCATTCCCCTCTCTCATTTATGTATATTTTTATATATTGATTTCTTAAGGCCACTTTCAACAATATTTCAATTATTTCTGGGAGGTAAGTTTTATTGGTTTAGGAAACTGGAGTATCCTGGGAAAACCACCGACTTGTCAGAAGTCACGGACAAACTTTATGACATAATGTTGTATCGAGTACACGCCGCCATGAACGGCGTCAGAACTCACAACTTTTATGGTTATAGGCACTGATTACACAAGTATATTGATCATATTTTTCTCATCCTGAATATCTATATATACCATTAGATGTCAATCAATCAATCAATCAATCAATCAATCAATCAATCAATCAATCAATCAATCAATCAATCAATCAATCAATTAACCTTATACAATACAATTACTATAGTACCTTAAAACGCCTTACAACAATGGTTCTGATGCTTAACAGTGAAACTGGACACCGTTGTTGATGTTGACTGCAGATAGGATGGTAGCAGCATGATATATCACAGTATTACTGTTGTTTAACAGTGGAATTGGACTCTGTTGTTCATATTGGCTTAAGGAAGGATGTTAGCAGCACATTATATCACACTGTTTCTGTTGTTGAACAGTGAAACTTGACAACATTGCTGATATTGACTGGAGATAGAATGTTAGCAGCAGGATATATCAAAGTGTTTATGTTGTTAAACAGCGGAACTGGACACCGTTGTTGATGTTGACCTGAGATAGAACGTTAGCAGCACGATATATTACAGTGTTTCTGTTGTGAAGTGTTCTTATGACAATGTGATGTGTTATTACGACAATGTGAAGTGTTATTATGACAAGCAACAGTATATTTCAACCCATTTATTATGACAAAAATGACCCAAATGCAGGATGGCTAAATATAACTACGTCACAATAGACATCTATCAAACATTTATCGAGATGACAAATAAAATCCCCCACTTTGAGATGTGTCTTCTAAACCTTTATCACTTGAGGCATTGCTAGTCTAGTCAGAATTTAACATGAAAGCCCTTAGGTCCTTTTAGATATTTGTAATATAATGGATAGAAGAAAAAAAAAAAACTAGTTTTATGTCAATGAGTACCTTATATTATATTTGGTATCAAAGTTTAAATCATTCATACAGGGGGTATTTCATTGACATTTCACATGTTTTAGCATGTTGTACAACTATTGTCTGACAATATACTAAACTATATCCATAAGAAAAAAAATAGTATTCAATGTTTAAACGAAATACAATGCGATTAATATTGCAGAACAACTTACAAAAAAAAACTCAACAATAGATGTATACAATTTAAATCGATAGGGTCATAAATATCCCCTATCTTATTTTGTAATTCTTGGAAAATAATGCTTTCTTGACTGTAATATAATTAAGAAAACTTAATCACGGTACCTTGGTATCATAAAATATTTATATGGCAGTAGATTGGAAATTACCAACAAGTGCATTAAATATGGATGACTATATAGACATAAAATATATAGACAACTGTATCGATAGTATTCTGAACTTCATGTCAAATTCATATAGACGTCATACAACTTAAAAACTGCAATGAAATTAAAAATTATCAACATTATCAAATCTAATGAGCTTTACTCAATAATTATCCACTGGTAATTAGTATTATTTGTGATGTGACTAAATTTCGAATTTCTTATTCAGTTCTGATGAAATTAGAATCTCAAGAAAACAGAGAGTTCCTTCATTTTAGTTTTGCCAATTGAAGAATCGATGTCGTCAATCTTATCAACATCTTGAATCATAGAGAACTTACATTCCATGTTCCTCAGTATTTTCAGAATACATCTGCAGATTGTATCTTAAAATTACACCAATTAAATTTGCATTTACAATTTCAAATTACAAAAAGGCATTACAGAACTTTGAGGAATACCCTGTTCTCTCAAAATAATGATGGATTCCGTTGACGAATACGCCATTACATAGGTTAAGAGAGAA
>MJUT01035632.1:532473-549715 GCA_002080005.1 Gigantidas platifrons
TTTACTAGAGTTGTGCCCCTTTTTATACCTCAAAATTGCTAAATATTTGGTTTCCAGATGATAACTTGGGAAGAAATAGTCAGATTGAAACTAGGTTTGGAATGTAAGTGTATCTCATGAATATTTAGGTCAAGTTCGATAGCGAACATTTTTCGACAAATCTTACCAGAGTTATTCCCCTTTTTTTTTTACTTCAAAATGGTTACCGGTTGGTCCCCTTTCAGAATTATTTAAGTCAGGTGAGTAATACAGGCTCACCTGTACCTCTAGTTTACAGTAGTTTCAAAATTTAATCTTAGCATATAATCTTGGCGTCGGGGGACCAGTGGCCAACGGCCTTTTATTCAATGTTGTAGTTGGGCCTAAGTAAGTAATATCTATATTCTTAGAAAATGGCAATCATTTAAAGATTTTTTAACTGCTTTTAAGAAGAGTTTGAAGATACCTAAGAGGCAATGAGGATCCGTAAGTTGAAGAAGAACAGACAAAACAATGGCCAAAAGAAAAAGTACAACAGGACAAACAACGATCTACAAAACATACACATAAGACTAATGATCGAGTAACACGAACCCAATAAAAAACCAGGGTGAACTTAATATCAGACCTTTGATGAACATTTCTGGATTCAACATCTTAAGACCCCAACACAGTGTGGTTATCATATAACATCCCTATCAACTTTATCTGCGTTATTGTCCCAATACATTTTGAAGTTAAATTCTTTGATCAATGCCGTATTTGGGCTGGGTATGGCTAAGCAAAATAATGGTGTAATTTATAAAATTTATGTGTTTTAATTATTGTGATTTCCCTATTTGTCCTTGAATTTGAATGGTCCAAAGTTTCATTATATGTTCTATCGCTTTGAACTTATACAATTAGGCTTAAAGCTAAGAGAAACAATTTCACTTATGCCAACTGAAAAGTGTATAGAGTGAACATCTACTTTGTCAGAACCACAATCCAAGCCCTACTTTATACACATACTATCATGACTTTAGTAGCAATATTCCAGTATCACCAACGGATGGAGTTTACATTTCACAACTGTTCCGTTATTCTAGAGTTTGTGTCCAGTACAGTGATTTTCTTGACAGAGCTCTGCTGCTGAAACAAAATCTACCGAAAGAAGGCTTTAGGAATGTTTCAAAATATCTTGAGGATGAACATAAATGTGTCTGGTTTGAATGATGCCAAATTCCAAGTTAAGACACGCCTTCAATCAAAGCTATGCATCTTTACCTTTCCCGAGATGGAGTTTTCTGTCACCTATATATGTCGACCGATATAAAGAAAAAACATGAATTCAGTCGTTACCTTACCGATCTAACAACATAAAAATCAGAGGCGTCACGAGAACCAGACAAATGGTTTTTCTTGGTTTTTTTTCTTGGCAGTAATATTTCGACTTTTTAATATTTCTGGATAAGCACAATACACAAACATTGTTAGTAAAAATAAACTTTATTTTGAGAGTAACAAATATGGTTACGTGCGGGTTCGCTACAAAAGAATAAATAATAACATGAAAGTGTAAACATATAAAGGTGGAAATTACAAAAATATTACCTTAAAATTAGCACAAAATTGTCATAGTTGGTTGAAGAAGTACATTATGATATAAATTGATCAGAAAATCATAAATTAGAGAGTAATAATATTATCATATTGCAAAAAAAAAAAAAACAAAAAAAAAAACAAAAACAACAAGAAAACAAGTTGTGACCTACCTACATGTGCCTCCAGATGAAAAGAGTATTTGAGTATTTTACTCCAGCATTTTAAATTCTGGGAGTACAGAATAAGATACCCTGCAAAATTGTAATTTACCCCCTATGCTTATATTCAGGGGGTAATATTTAATTGCATTATTTGAATGGTTTCGTAAACAAATTTTAAGTTTTTTTTTGTCTTGACAAATGCATGCAGGGAATTTCTTTACATTACATATTTATGCATTTATTCTTCAGAACTTAACTATATTTTTGTGTTTCTCGAAAACAATTTCTTGTAATTTGTCATACAAGTAGCATGATATACTGCATTATCTGCAAACCCATCATTAATAATTATGTTTGCCATTTTGCCATCATCGTTCAGTGTTGCCATGTTCAAAAGTCTTTTTGTTCTCTATTTATCCACATACATTATTGTTTTAAGAAATCGACACTATTGATAACATTTTATGTAATTAAATAAATATACAGCTTTTAGATGTAGGTATTGTGGATTTTAAAAAAGAATTTGATGATAGTGGCCTCCCTCTTATCAGGCCATCCCTTCTACGATGAAAAAGTGCCCTTATAAGATGGATGGCCTCTATTGAGAGGGATAACATGAGAAGTATTTCACCATCTCAGTGCATCTGAAATCTGGCTTATAAGAGGGCTGGTCTCTGTTGAGGGGGATAAAATGAGTAGTAATTTACTATCCTAGTGCATCTGAAATCTGGCCAGGTCTTTTTTATGTTCAATTGTTTGAGGTGAGAGGTTCTTGATTGTTTTGTTGCTATTAATCAACTCTTTAAACTATTTTTACATAAAACAATGAAATAAAAAAAAAACATCTTGGTTTTGACAACAAGAATCGCTTTTAAAATGCAGATGAGAATTTAACAAGAGTATGATATATCTGGTTATTTCTTTATATTTGGTTAAAGTAAATTTGCAAAGAGGGAAAATAATATTTTTTTTTATCTGAACTCCGAAATCTACAAGCTTAAAGTGTTCATTTAAGAAACAATAAAACAAAACCCTTTTCAACTAAATGAACAAGATAAACAATCTTCTTTTCCGTGGAAACGGATCCTACTTTTCTTCCTCATTATACTCTTGGAAGAACAAAGGTTGTAAAATTCCTAAAATGTTTACAAACAGGATGAAAAGGATTAAATTGCTTTATCTTCCGTCTTAATCTCACGGTGTACCTTTTTCAAAAACACAAAAAATATATTGTTTTGCAAAAATTTGAAAAACAAAGCAGAAAATAAGATGTTCTAGAAAGATAAAAACTAAAATAAACAAAACAAAAGATTGTTGCTAAACCTAAGATGATTAGACTTAAAATTTTGACGAGGACGTATTTCAATGTACCTTTTATAAAACACAGATGTCGTACAATGGATAAGTGGGTATACGTTTCTGTAAAAACAGATTCTGAACATTGTTTATTGTGATTAGGACAACAACGCATTGTGAATTGAATTGTTTACTTTTTATTTAAATATTATGGGAAAACATTAAGATACAGGCATAACATATATATAAATCATGTAGGTAAAATGTGTTTTAGTTTAAACAAATTTTATCTTCCAATTAAAGTGGCATTAGCTGCCAAAATTGTAAATATTTGATATGATTGATGCCTTAATAAAACGTGTTTCTGTAACTTATAAATGTTATGAAATGTACGCGCATCGGGGAAAACATGTGCAACTACTCGTATTTTGAGATCGATCAAGAAATGGACCCCATCTTATTAATTATCGGCATTTTTTTCGGAGTTTGCCGAATCGTCATTAAATCAGTACAACAATGCACTTATTTCTTATTTTCTGTGAATCTGCTTTTAGTCGGCGTTAATTACGAACAAAGAACCATGCAAGTTTGCAGTTAATAAGCGACAAAATACAAATTATTCGTTTTTACCTGTCACTAGTAAGGTCTGTTGCATACGGAGAAAGCGAGGTCAAATTATTTGCTTGCAATCGATGGTAATGTTCGTTCTCAAAAGGCGAAAAGTGGTACGATAAGCTGTTTAATGTGAACTATTTACCTTTATTTCATAATTTTAAAGCTATTTACCAATTTCCAAAACATATAATTGTTTTGGTAAAAATCGGAGCTAATGCCCCTTTAAATAGACAAAATGGATCAGACACAAGTCTTCCCCAAAATGTAAAATGTGTGTCGCGGCCATAGGTCTATGTATAATTGTTTTGATTGCACTAGAAAAAGAGGAGATGGTAGATATTATTTTGCCTTGGTGACAGGCCAATAACAACACTCCTAATAAACTGTTGCTATCAGAATCTTCTGCAACTTGTTTTTGACGTGTAAGGAGTGTGTCCTTTATATCATGAGCTAAGGGGTGTATTAAATTCGTTCCGCACAGCTGTCTGGTGTCCCTTTCACATAAAGTCGGCGTTTTCCTAGAGGAAGCCATTTGTTATTTTATGTATGCCAAATTATTATATTACATTATTTTGTTACATATGTTGACTTGGCTTACCTTACGCTATGATCTTTTTCTGGGTATTTGGCTCATCGCTCTACGAGGTGTGTTTGACTTGTACCTGAGTAAGGATGTTGCACGGGTACTTGGCCCAGCCCTCTACGAGATGTTTTTTTAAAAGTGTACCCTATGTTTGGATGTCTTCCTGCTGTTTGGTTCACTTCACTACGAGGTGTGTTTGACTTGTACATAATGATATGATCCTTAAGGAGTAAATGTATGCGTCCAGCTCACTACAATGTCTGATTGGCTTGTACCTTGTTACGAATTGTTCAAGGTAAAGTTTTTTGTACTTTTTAGTACAACTTGTGCTTGAATTGTATTTCAACTGAGAAAAATTATTATTAAAAGTAATTCGCCCATTTCACTACAAGATGTACTTGTCTTGTAACTTATGTTAGGATGTTTGAGGAGTAAAGGTTTGCGTCTAGCTAACTATAATGTCTGATTGGCTTGTACCTTATGTTAGGATGCTTAACAGGTATTTGTCTTGTCCACTACTCGGTGTGGTTGACTTGTATCTTATGTTAGGATGTTTACCATGTAATTGTCTAGTCCACTACTCGGTGTGGTTGACTTGTATCTTATGTTAGGAAGTGTACTAGGTATGTGTCTAATCCTCTACTAAGTGTGTTTGACTTGTTTGTTGGACATGTATCCTATGTTATGAAGTTTACCAGATATGTGTCTAGATAACTTCGAGGTTTGTTTGACTTGTATATTATGCTAGGAAGCTTACCAGGTATTTATGGATGGGTTACTGAACAATAAGAATACAACGTAGATATCATATACAGTATGCACAACACGTTTCTGGAATAAATTCTGTCTTATAAAACCCTTATCTTGGAGATTTCAAATTTCAAAAGAGATATAGATTTAATTAAATCCTGCACTTGCAATCAAAGAATATCAGGGTTAAGCTATGTGCTAGTTTTTGATGTGCATCAACATATTTAGTAAAGCACTCCCATAGTGACTGGAGAAACATTTTCTTACAGTTGGAGTGGCCATTTGTTTTCAAACAATCTTCATAAAACTATGCAATGAAGTTTACTGTCAATTTTATTTACACTTGATCCTTTGATGTTGTAACTAAAAAATGGAATATAAAATGCTTACAGACAGTCGACATGGACAGATCTTTGGCCCAGAAGAGCAAAAACATACACAATATAAACTAACACAATATGGCATGGCCAGGAGGTGTAATCGCTCACCTGGTATTCAATTTGACTTCTAAATTTTATAGACAAAATCAACCAATTCTGTTTTTTTTGCCATTTAATGATTTTCTACTAATAGTAATGACAGCCATCTTGAATGACAGAGAGATAGTAGGGATATCACGCATAATTAGGAAGCAAGATATCATATCGGAACAATGTTTTTAGCAGAAGATTTTAATGTCATTTTTTCTTATAATCAGTAAAAACAGGTTGAAAGAAAAACATGGAATATACGTTTAGCAACTCTATGTAGCTGCAGTTAAACTTTGAGCTCATATTAGCATTAATAGAAGATAAAAAATGGCAGAAAAGGCTGCCATCTTGAATTTCAGATAATGATACGTGCTTGTCAAAGGTATATGTACAAACAAATGTAATACCAAATTTGCTCTTTGTAATTATATATTATCGTTTATCAATTACATGAGATACATGTACATGTACATGTAGGTACAGTAAAGAGAATTGCGACCGAGTGACTGAAAATAGCTATAAACATTCTTATCATGATGAGAGACAACTAAATATGTGTACAGTAATAGGGTTAGAAAGTCTTCAGGATGAAACGACCCCGAATTTCTGACACTGTAGTTACATAGCTGAAAAGTATATTCATTTGTGTGATTTAAAAAAAGATTGAAACAGGAACATACATGTAGATATTGCATAGTAGCAAATGTATCCAGGCTTATATAATCATTGCTATGATCACAAAATATGTCTATAATTGAAAGTTTCAAGCCAGTTTCATGTTTAGCAAAAAAAAATCACTGGTTTTCTATTATTACATACATACACAATGTATCCTTATTGTCCATTTTGATTCTGCAAATTTGATTTTTTGTATTTGGTTAATTGAAAATTGTAACAAACTGCAAATACAAATGTGTCTCATTGAAAGTGAATAAGACCTTGTTTTGACATATGATTTGTAAAAACTAGTGGTTTATAGGAATCAGAGCAAATCGTCTCATCTTTATGAATGTAGACAAAAAGTGTAACCAAGTTATAATCCCTTATCCCTAGGACTAACAAGGGACAAATTATTATCTATTCGCCTACATTGAGTAGGGAAAGTTTCTCATTAACAACGAACTTTAGGTGATTTTTTTTTTCATGATGCATTTTTGTCACTAAAAACTTGTATTAAAGACAAAAAATGAAATAAACTTTTATTTATTTATATGCCACTAGAACTATGAATGAGCTCACTGAGTGATACCCACCGCTTGCAACATGTAAAACCCTTACGTTGGATTATATCCCTTTGCAAACATCCGACAATAATTCTCTTGTTTTTTGCTTATCTACATACATGTATGATCCCCATCCTTTATATAAAGTGTCACCAAAATCCATTGAACGGTTCAGGAGGAGTTGCGCTTACAAGCTTTAGAACATGTAAGCCCCATTTTAAACACTTAAGTTGGATTATATCCCTTTGTAAGCATCCGACAATAATTATCTTGCTTCATGCACATCTACATATGATGACCAACCTTCATATAAAGTTTCATCAATTGAACAGTTAAGGAGGAGTTGCGCTTACAAGGTACATGAACGGACAGCCAGACAGACAGAAAGATGGACGGACATGGTGATTCCTATATACCCCCAATCTTTGTTTGCGGGGTATATAAATATAAATACACATATAAGTAAATATGAAAATAGTGAATCAAAATGGTTTCTATAATAAATTTCCCAACTATGAAAATCTAATTTGGTAATCTTTCACATATTTAGTACTGATATGTATTATTCTGCATATCTGATAATTCCCAGAATTTGGTCAGAACAGGTCTGAAAACCTAGTTTTAGTTCTGGTTTATGACAAATTGATGGAGTCTGAAGATGACAGACTTGTTGCCGCATTCCAGGAGTTGCAATAAAATATACAAGGATATCTGGTATTAAATTCATCATATTGTACTGCAATTAAACAATATGGGAAATGCCATGTATTGATCTATAATTTTCATGTATATTTTCCATAAATAAAGTAGAAATTTGTCCATAAAGTACACCAACTTATTTCTTCTTTACCTATATGTATTTACTTTTAGGATATATGTTCAGTTGTCCAAGAATTGTGTCAAGTTGGTGCACTGACAAATGACAAGATGAAAGAGTACATTGATGTTGCGCAAGAGTGTAAAAGATATTTGAAAACAGATTATAAGGTAATATTTGAGAGATATAGAATAATGGCAGATTTGAAAGTAAAACAGAAATTATCAATAGTATTACACTAAGCCTCATAGGGCGTTATTTGATGCTAGTGAACCTTTAAGTCTGATGTTATTATTCTTATCAGCAACACATGTATCATTCAGTGTAAAGATATTTTGCATTTCACATCTATAATACTTAATTTGGTTGATTTAATTGGTTTTTTTGGAATTGCATAACAATCTCCCCTTGTATTAATTTGGTAATTTCACAGTGAACTGGTCACGTTTTTGTTTTCTGTGATGTAATTAATAAAATAAAACACCAGTTTTGAAGGTCTTGACACCAATGAAGTTTTGTTAGTGCTTGATTGGGCTATGGAATACCTTACTAGAAGATACAGAGAGGACCAGAGCAATTGGTTTGCCAAAAGAGGTATATCGTGGCACATAGGAAATACATTTAGAAGAAGGGAAATCATAGAAAGTTTGCCTTTCATTCATATTTTTAGTGGTCAAATTTCTCAATACTCCAATGCAACTAGTGTAGTTATTCTTGACATTGTTGAAGAACTTAAAGAAAGAAATGATAGTGTTGGTAAAGTGCATTTATGGTTAGATAATGCAGGCTGCTACAAGAGTTCAGAAACAATCAGTGCCTTATTCAACAGTAGATCTATCGATTCCTATGACTTTTGTGAGGCCCAGAGTGGGAAAGGGGCTTGTGATAGAACAGCTGCAACAATTAAATCAGGGATCAGAAGATATGTAAACCAAAGCAATGATGTTCTGACTATGAAGCAAATGAAAACAGTAAGTGCTAAAGTTTCTTTTAATAGTTATGAGAAAAAAGTATACTCATTTGTCATTTTCTGATTGAGTAGTCTTCAAGTGGTTTAAATGGCATTGACCTTTTTGCAAATGGCCTAGTCATTGAAAGCTCAGGTTGAATCAGGAAATAAAAGGTCATTGAGTATTTACTATTGAAGTTCATGTTCCATATATACATGTATGTCCAAATTGTTAGTGATCAAAAGGGGGATGTTATTTGATGACAATTGTTAATACGGCCATGAAAATTTTATACTCCTGTGTAATATGCAATATAATGAGTTGTTTCCCTCCATTACTGATTTTATTTAAATTTTGTTTATGTTCACCTTGTATTGTAGGCTATTGAGGAAACTTAAAAAAAGTACATTATGTAGTAAAGGTTGTTGAGGTAGATTCTGCATCAGCTGTTATGAAGACAAAGGTTCAGATGCCATCAATATCAGCCATAAATAACTTCCAGTTTGAGGAAAGTGGGATCAGAGTTTGGAAACACTACAATCTTGGACCAGGTAAAATAAAAGTCTCTAGAAATTGGGTGTTTTTGATAGTTAGTACACCAAAATGTAATGTTGTTTTTAGCTCACCTGGCCCACAAGGACACGTGACCTATTGCCATCTCTTGGTGTCCCGCGTTCGTCTTCATCATCGTCAGTGTAGTTGTTGTCTGTTAACTTTTACAAAAAATCTTCTTCTCTGAAACTACTTGGCCAACTGGAACCAAACTTAACCACAATCACTCTTAGGATATCTAGTTAAAAAAATGTGTCCTACGTTCCAACCAACAAACAAATATGACTGCCATGATTATAAATAGAACATAAGTGTTAATTGCAAATGTCGAATAAATCTTCAAAACAGTTATAGATAGGGAAAATATGACAGGGCAAACATGTTCAGGATGACAAGATCTACCTATGTTACATTAGGTCAAATTTGTCAGACTACTCCATATAGGAGTTATTGCCCCCAAATGACGATTTTTGGCCAATTTCAAAATTTTTGCTATTATCTCAAAGTTTGAAAGATAGACAAAAACTTTCAATAGCAAAAATGATCAGCAATAGAAGCTCTACAAACGAACTATAATGACCGAAATCATCAGACGACTCCTTACAGGATTTATTGTCCTTTAATATTGATGTTTGACAGATTTTTAGTGTTTTTACCTAATATCTTCTAGAGTGTTAATGATACATGTAGAAGGAAAGTGTGAACTGCAGAAATTATCAGCAAGACAAGATCTACACATATGTCTATGAACTGAAATTATCAGTTGATGCCTTATAGGAGGTATTGCCCCTTGATGATTTTTGACAGAATTAAGTGTTTTTACCCAGTATCTTCTAAACTATAATAGATAGAATGAAAGTGTGAACAGCAAAAATGATCAGCAAGACAAGATCAAGAAATAAGTCAATAGGACTGGAATTATCTGTTGAGTCTATTCTTGTCAATTTTTTCTATGCTGCAAAAAATATCACCAGGTGAGCGATGCAGGCTCACAGGTGAGCCTCTAGTTTCATTAGTTATTGATCGTCAAAGGTCTACATTTATGTCAGTGATTGAGGTTCCTAGCAGTTTTCACTTGTAAAAATGTTCTTGTTATTTGTCAGGTAATTTCATTCCATATTCCATAAATGCAAATGTTGTGCAGCCCTTACTTGAAGTAATAGAAAAACCAAAAGAAATGATCGACTTCCATGCTCTTGTTCGATCTACGGTGCAATCTGAAAATCAACAAAATGAAGGAATCTTCACTTGTTCAAATGATGGCTGCATGTCATCCTTCAATACACATCAAGAACTACATGATCATGCTAGCCTTGATGAGTGCAATGTACAATCAGAAAAGATAAAGAAATCGGATATGCTAAAGACACAGTATATAATGCAAATTGTCTGAGGCACAGATTACTTCCAAAGAAGTCACAATTTCTGGTAACTGTTCTGAAATTGAAAGCTAACAAACTCTGTCTCAAGGCTGGGGAATTAAATTGGAAAGGAAAAACAAAAGATTCACTGAAAACCAAAAGACTTTTTTGATTGAGAGGTTTAACATTGGAGTTCAGACAGGACGCAAAGAAGACCCTGAAAATGTTTCAACATTAATGAGGAACATATAGAATGCTGATGGCTCAAGGCGCTTTTCATTAGCAGAGTTCTTAACCTCGCAGCAGATTACCAGCTTTTTTTCTAGACATTGTCGAAAGAATGAAACTATGAGAGAACAGACCATTTCTGACCTTGAGAACACTTTACTAAATTAGTTTATATACTTTTATAGTATAAGGTCAATTTAATCAGTAATTTTACTTCTATTAACCTGTTCTGTTAATACTCATGAAATTGTTCATTCAACACTATATATATAGGACAACCACAAACATACCCAATATTGAAAAGCAGGTTTAAAATATAGATATTCTACTTCCAGTAGAAGATTTATCCAATTATAGTTTATACAATTTCTGAATATAATCTTTTTTTAAATGGACAGATACTGCAATATAGACAGCATTTTACAACTTTATTTGGAATTATCAATTGAAAGAAGTATTCGCAGGGAAAAAAACACCAGGGTTCAGAAAATATGGAAAGTTTTTTTAATCGAGTTTTGTAGAGACGATGAGGAATTTGCTTAAAAAAATAAAAATAAGTAATATGCTTGGTTCAAAATTGGGGCATTTTACTGAGTATTCCAATATCTTTCAAAAAATTGTGGTAACAGGCCTGACAGCAAATATTAAATCAAAATTGATTTTTTTCCTAGCGTATTCTATATAAATTATCTCTCCTTGACTGAAAATGGCATACTTGATGACGATACGGTATTATTTCATTTAGTACTAGTATTTTATATGTATAGATGTATTAGAAAAGTATTCTTTATGATTTTGTATAGCTTTATTGTTGGTATTTCACTATGAATTTGTATGGTTGCATTTTGCACAGACAAAATAATTGATGTCTGACCCTAGGTTAACCTTAAGGTAGTGGGAGGAAGTCAGTCAAAATCAATAACTTTTTCTTATTCTTTGTAAAATTAAACATTGATAGATGCTTATTTAAAAACGGCAATAAAATTTGCGGGGGTCACCGGCCATATAAGGAAATATTAGGCATTTAGAATATGGGAAAAAGGGGTGTTTTTTCATTGAATTCTGTATAGAAGATATATATTTTCACTTTTGTTTCATAAAATTGAAAACAAATTGAAAAATTGTGTTTATAATTGGTGAAAATGCACCTTTTTACACGTTTATTGAGTTGCATAAATACTAAAGTATGGTTACCAGGCTTTTAAAAGACTTATAGTCAAAGTTGTAATTTTTCACAGTGCATTCTATGCAAATTATCTCCCTTTGGACAAACTTTAAAGTGACATTTTTGGCAAATTTACACTATTATTTCATAAAGTATCGGTGTTTTATTTATAGAAATAGTATTCTCCATGATGCTGAATGGTTTTAATGTTGGCATCTCATTATTGGTTCATTTTTCCCTATATGCTCAGAAAGAATGCTAAGTGATAGACCCTCGGACTATCTTAAGGTACAACATGTATATTGCTAATACAATTTGTTTTCAATTTATAATGAAATTGCTTTCAATGAACATTATTTGAACTAAACAGTTGTTACTTACTACAGTTAAAAGTTAGATTTAGAAATATGCTTAAGATTTGAAATGATTGGTGAAATAGAGTAGAACTGCATGTTCGGCAAATTCTAAAAATAGCCTAACTTTGAGAAATCGTTACTATAAGACTAAAAAAAAATACCCGCTCTGATTTTATAGTATATTGGTCTATAAGATATATTCAAACTTTTGGTTTAAGATGCTTAAGCAAAATACGATGCGATCAATATTGCAGAAGAACTTATAAAAAAAACTGAACAATAGATGTATACAATTTAAATCGATAGGGTCATAAATATCACCTATCTTATTTTGTAATTGTTGGAAAATAAATGCTTTCTTGACTGTAATATAATTCAGAAAACTTAATCACGGTACCTTGGTATCATAACATATTGATATGGCAGTAGATTGCAAAGTTGCCAACAACCGCATTAAATATGGATGACTATATAGACATAAAATATATAGACACCTGTATAGATAGTATTCTGAACTTCATGTCAAATTAATATAGACGAATATACACAGGTGTTGAAAAATCTGCTGGTCCGAGGTCCGGGACCGGCGATTTGTGGGTTTGGGCCTAACATTTTTTAATCCTGTAAAGACTGACGGACCAGTTGAAGCTGTCCAATTATGGACTTGAATTAAATGGGTGGTTAAAAGTCCGAGTGAGAGATGTTACTACATAATTATAATCCAACATTGATTGGCTCTTTTAATATTGTTAACATTGAATTACGTAATCTGAAATAATTCAAGATCGTTATAGTGTTTTACGAAGTGTGTTTTGTTCTGTATGAACCTCCGGTAATTAACGAAGCACACACACCCAGGATAGTTTTAACAGAATAGCTTAAGATTAGCTTTGCGCTTTACGGAAGCAGTAATTCTTTCGATGATACTCAAGCGTATTAGTGAAGCAGGTCAAAAATGGTCCGAGTCATTGACCAGTTTGTTTTTTAATGTTACATAGCGGCTCGTGATACTGACAACAATAAATTACATAATGAAAAACACCACAACCAACAAAAGGACAAAGATACGATAGGCTAAAACGGAAGAGAATATTTAAAACATCGTGGAAGGAAAACAAATCCTTGGGTTGAGGCAAGTGGTAAGCTGATAACTCCGGCAATCTAATCTCGTTGAAATTAAACTTCCGAAGACATTTTCTGCTGTATCTCTAGAGATTATACTTCCGAAGACTTTTTCTGCTATGTATCTTTGAAAGTCTAATCTCAACATGATTACCGGCGATCATGCTAATGAGAATTATGAAGTAAATATTTGGGGTAAATACAATAAAATATCCAGAATTTGCAACAACAACCAAAAAAAAAACAAAAAAACAACCCAAAAACAAACAAAAACTGTGCTTTCTTATATGCGAAAATTAACTATTTGATAGCCCAAGACAAAATGAAAAGCAGCATCTGATCAGGTATTAAGTTGCCAACCTAAAATAGTCATTTTAGATAAATAATATAATTATGTCACTCAGTTACTACTACTGGGAGGGGGGTGGGTAAGTTAATTTTGTGTTCAACAAATTTTATTTCCTCCAAAATTGTTTTAACCCCTGAATACAACTTAAAAACTGCAATGCAATTAAACATTATCAACATTATCAAATCTAATGGGTTTTACGCAATAATTATCCACTGGTAATTAGTATTTTTTGTGATTTGACTAAATTTCGAATTTCTTATTCAGTTCTGATGAAATTATAATCACAAGAAAATAGACAGTTCCTTCATTTTAGTTTTGCCAATTGAGGAATCGATGTCGTAAATATTATCAACATCTTGAATCATAAAGAACTGACATTCCATGTTCCTCAGTATTTTCAGAATATAACTGTAGATTGTATCTTTAAATTACACCAATTAAATTTGCATTTACAATTTCAAATTACAAAAAGGCATTACAAGACTTTGAGGAATACTGTTTTCTCTCAAAATAATGATGGATTCCGTTGACGAATACGCCATTACATAGGTTAAGAAAGAAGATGTTGGATTGGACATACATTTGTATTCTCAGAATAAGACCAGTGATCTTTAGCTAATTATCTTATTGGATTTTTCCTCCTTCTTTTGGATGCTAGAGTAAAACAAACCTACATGTTTCCCATTCCTTCTAAAATGAAAATGCAAATCATTTGGCTATTCTCTTCGGTCTCTTTAAAGGTATTAGTTTTCATCTAAATGGAATATATTCTCATTTCAATCCAAAAGACAATACCAGTCGAGAAATTCCCAGTTTGTCAGCGACTTACGACATGTCGGTGGTTTTCTCTGGGTATTCCGGTTTCCTCCACCAATAAAACTGACCACCACAATATAACAGAAATATTGTTGAAAGTGGCATTAAGCACCATAAAACCAACCAAAAACTAAACCACTGCTATCTTTTCATAATTCGTGCAATTCGTGAAAACAAATCTGCGTGTGTCATATGGTTTTATCTCCGTACTATATTTAGTAAAAATATAGAATATCAAATAAGGGTAATAACAACATTACCGAACTCCGAACAATCTTCCAAAGGGAAAGTAAAAACTCATAAGTGTACAAACAGACAAGATCAGTCAACAACCGGAAAACTGAGAAAACCGTAATGACCCTGACATGGTACAGGCATTTCCAAAGAAATGGTGGGTTGAATCAGATTGTACGCGCAAAACCTTCCGCTTTCATTACGACTCATAGTAATGTACATATTATAGCATAGAATAAATATATTTATTTACCTTGAATGAAGAAATGTAATCAGCTTAGTTTTTTCTTGATTGATACATTGACGATAATATTAATGTTTCTTTCATGGAGAAATAAAATAGCAAAAAATCTTCTTTACCTGGAAAAACTAAATTTGGAATAAAATATGTTTAGTCTAGCAAACTAGCTTGAATACTCCCTTATATCCTGTACCTGTTCTATTTGAGCAGGCACATTCCATTGATTGGATAATTTTTTGTTATATACTGTCATCAACCGAACTATGTCAAAAGGGGTAAGCAAGGGGTTGCTATATACTTTTATTATTTTATTTAAAATGTAAACGTGACTGGATTAAAGTGATTTTTTCTGCAGGATAACCACAATATTACTGCGCTAAAATGGGGAAAGGCTTTGAAAACCTCACCTTTATCCCCGTTTTAAAGCCATGTGTACATAAACATTATATTTTAAGACACTGCGCTGATATTGTCTAAATAAATGGTTCAACGCCCTCAAATATGAAATATAACGTAACTAAATAAGGAAAATTGTGTATTTAATATTTTTTAAAAATCACAAGAAGCCATTGTTGATTGTTCAATGTCTTAGGGTTCTCAAGGGGAGTGCTAATATTATATGATATATTTTTCTTTGTCTTTGGTTTAAGCATATCTTATTTCTAAAACGTACGCTATACACAATACAAATTGTAGAAATAACGCAAAAGATTCAGAAACAAGCATTAGTACATTTTGTGTATCCTATATTTATCTGTCTCATTACGTGTTTTCTTTAATAGACCAGGACGTGGTTGTTCATTTTCTGGTTAGTTTAAAATATATATAATTGTCTCCTCCTTGTTCTTTGGCTTGTTTTCAAGGAGGAAGAGTTATTGTGCTAATCCCTTTGTTTCTATGACAATTGAGAAAAGAAAGTTTGAACAGTGATGGTCAACAACTCCATCAATATCAACAAAGCGAATAATCACCTCTGATCTTAACTCACTGAACACTGATAAAAGGGAGGTAATGCTGTAAATCCATGTCAGAGTAGATATATAAATAAACGTTAGAGACGGCAGAGACAATCAACAATGGACAGAGAAAGTGATGAGAGGAGTTTGACGATACCAAAGGGCTAATAAAAATATGTCTATCGAAGAACAGACAACACAATCACCAAAAGAAAAAGTATAAAAGGACAAACAACATACACATAAAACTAAAGATCGAGTAACACGAACCCCACTAAAAACCGAAGGTGAACTCAAATGCTCTGGAATGGTAAGCAGTTCCTGCTCCACTAGGGGCACCCTTCGTGTTAATCTAGTTACAAACCCGGTCATAAGTCATGAATGTGGAAAGACAGGGAAGTGTTTACGACAAGTGGGACATATCCGTGGTCATTTGTGACACAGATATTCCATAACCTTCAACCAAATCATGGTTGCGACCATAAATCTTTTGAAGTGAAAATTTCAACTTAACAAAGAGGAACCCTTGGATCAGTAGCTTCCTTGTTATCAGCAACTTAGGGTACTCAAGATGAAGACAAACAAAGCAAAAACAGAACACATTAAGTGTTGGGCACCACGTACACTCTACATATGCAAACAGAAATAACACAAATAATACATTTTGTCCTTAACATATATATAGCTTTAGTTTTATATGTATGTTTTTTAGATCGTTGTTTGTCCTTTTGCACTGTTTCTTTTGGCAATTGCGTTGTCTGTATTTCTTCGATATACAGATTCTGGTTATCCCTTTGGTATTTTTAAACTCTTCTTAGTTTTGAAGTTCCTGATATGATAAAATGTATTATCTTCAGAGACAATATTACTAATAGAAAGACAGAATTATAACAATATTTTTTCAATAATTAAAAATTATTTTTCTTTTAATATTAAAGTTAAGCTTAATGGATTGACTCAAGATGTTAATAATATTGTTTTCATCTTCATCTTTTATTGGCAAAATGTCTGACAAACTAGGAGGAATATCTATCTAAAATGGATTGAACTGATCAGAAATAATTTCCAAACCCTCCGTTGTTAAGCATAATATCTTAAATCCTCTATTTTTCTATATAATTTAGAAGTAAAAATTTCGAAGGGGACATATTCATGGGATCAAGAAGTTTGTAAAGCCAATACATATTAGTGCCTTACAAAAAGATTAAATATGTGTCAATGTTACCCCCCCCCTCTCTTTTATTTTTGTTATCAGAGGAAATGTCACCTGGCTTAGCGTGTTTTACAATTAGTATCTGATAAAATATTAAAATACTAATATTGTTTGTGATTTAAGCACATTACAATTCCATCAAAATTGCAGAACAACTAACAAAAAACTCAACAATAGATGTATACAATTTAAAATCTTACTGTCAAAAATATCGGTTA
>MJUT01035632.1:553904-570477 GCA_002080005.1 Gigantidas platifrons
CGCTTTGAACTTATACAATTAGGCTTAAAGCTAAGAGAAACAATTTCACTTATGCCAACTGAAAAGTGTATAGAGTGAACATCTACTTTGTCAGAACCACAATCCAAGCCCTACTTTATACACATACTATCATGACTTTAGTAGCAATATTCCAGTATCACCAACGGATGGAGTTTACATTTCACAACTGTTCCGTTATTCTAGAGTTTGTGTCCAGTACAGTGATTTTCTTGACAGAGCTCTGCTGCTGAAACAAAATCTACCGAAAGAAGGCTTAAGGAATGTTTCAAAATATCTTGAGGATGAACATAAATGTGTCTGGTTTGAATGATGCCAAATTCCAAGTTAAGACACGCCTTCAATCAAATCTATGCATCTTTACCTTTCCCGAGATGGAGTTTTTTGTCACCTACATATGTCGACCGACATAAAAAAAAACATGAATTCAGTCGTTACCTTACCGATCTAACAACATAAAAATCAGAAGCGTCACGAGAACCAGACAAATGGTTTTTCTTGTTTTTTTGTTTTTTTTGCAGTATTATTTTGACTTTTTAATATTTCTGGATAAGCACAATATACAAACATTGTTAGTAAAAATAAACTTTATTTTGACAGTAACAAATATGGCTACGTGCGAGTCGCTACAAAAGAATAAATAATAACATGAAAGTGTAAACATATAAAGGTGGAAATTACAAAAAAAATACCTTAAAATTAGCACAAAATTGCCAAAGTCATAGTTGGTTGAAGAAGTATATTATGATTTAAATTGATCAGAAAATCATAAATTAGATAGTAATAATATTATCATATTGCAAAAAAACTAAAACAAAAACAAAAAACAAAAAACAAAAAACAACAAGAAAACAAGTTGTGACCTACCTACATGTGCCTCCAGATAAAAAGAGTATTTGAGTATTTTACTCCAGCATTTTAAATTCTGGGAGTAGAGAATAAGACACCCTGCAAAATTGTAATTTACCCCCTATGATTATATTCAGGGGGTAATATTTAATTGCATTATTTGAATGGTTTCATGAAACAAATTTATGTTTTTTTTTTCTTGACAAATGCAGGCAGGGAATTTCTTTACATTACATATTTATGCATTTATTCTGATTCATGATATACTGCATTATCTGCAAACCCATCATTAATAATTCTGTTTGCCATTTCGCCATCATCGTTCAGTGTTGCCATGTTCAAAAGTATTTTTGTTCTCTATTTATCCACATACATTATTTGTTTTAAGAAATCGACACTATTGATAACATTTTATGTAATTAAATAAATATACAGCTTTTAGATGTAGGTATTGTGGATTTTAAAAAAGAATTTGATGATAGTGGCCTCCCTCTTATCAGGCCATCCCTTCTACGATTAAAAAGTGCCCCTATAAGAGGGCTGGCCTCTATTGAGGGGGATAAAATGAGTAGTATTTCACCATCTCAGTGCATCTGAAATTTGGCTTATAAGAGGGCTGGTCTCTATTGAGGGGGATAAAATGAGTAGTATTTTACTATCCTAGTGCATCTGAAATCTGGCCAGGTCTTTTTTATGTTCAATTGTTTGAGGTGAGAGGTGCTTGATTGTTTTGTTGCTATTAGTCAACTCTTTAAACTATTTTTACATAAAAAAATGAAATAAAAAAAACATCTTTGTTTTGACAACAAGAATCGCTTTTAAAATGCAGATGAGAATTTAACAAGAGTATGATATATCTAGTTATTTCTTTATATTTGGTTAAAGTAAATTTGCAAAGAGGGAAAATAATTTTTTTTTTATCTGAACTCCGAAATCTACAAGCTTAAAGTGTTCATTTAAGAAACAATAAAACAAAACCCTTTTCAACTAAAAGAACAAGATAAACAATCTTCTTTTCCGTGGAAACCGATCCTACTTTTCTTCCTCATTATAAACTTGGAAGAACAAAGGTTGTAAAATTCCTAAGATGTTTACAAACAGGATGAAAAGGATTAAATTGCTTTATCTTCCGTCTTAATCTCACGGTGTACCTTTTTCAAAAACACAAAAAATATATTGTTTTGCAAAAATTTGAAAAACAAAGCAGAAAATAAAATGTTCTAGAAAGATAAAAACTAAAATAAACAAAACAAAAGATTGTTGCTAAACCTAAGATTACTAGGCTTAACATTTTGACGAGGACGTATTTCAATGTAGCTTTTATAAAACTGTGATGTCGTACAATGGAGAAGTGGGTATACGTTTCTGTAAAAACAGATTCTGAACATTGTTTATTGTGATTAGGACAACAACGCATTGTGAATTGAATTGTTTACTTTTTATTTAAATATTATGGGAAAACATTAAGATACAAGCATAATATATATATAAATCATGTAGGTAAAATGTGTTTTAGCTTATACATATTTTATCTTCCATTTAAAGTGGCATTAGCTGCCAAAATTGTAATCGGCGTTAATTACGAACAAAGAACCATGCAAGTTTGCAGTTAATAAGCGACAAAATACACATTATTCGTTTTTACCTGTCACTAGTAAGGTCAGTTGCATACGAAGAAAGCGAGGTCAAATTAGTTGCTTGCAATCGATGGTAATGTTCGTTCTCAAAAGGCGAAAAGTGGTACGATAAGCTGTTTAATGTGAACTATTTACTTTATTTCATCATTTTAAAGCTATTTACCAATTTCCAAAACATATAATTGTTTTGGTCAAAATCGGAGCTAATGCCCCTTTAAATAGACAAAATGGATCAGACACAAGTCTTCCCTAAAAAAATGTAAAATGTGTGTCGCGGCCATAGGTCTATGTATAATTGTTTTGATTGCACTAGAAAAAGAGGAGATGGTAGATATTATTTTGCCTTGGTGACAGGCCAATGACAACACTCCTAATAAGCTGTTGCTATCAGAATCTTCTGCAACTTGTGTTTGACGTGTAAGGAGTGTGTCCTTTATATCATGAGCTAAGGGGTGTATTAAATTCGTTCCGCACAGCTGTCTGGTGTCCCTTTCACATAAAGTCGGCGTTTTCCTAGAGGAAGCCATTTGTTATTTTATGTATGCCAAATTATTATATTACATTATTTTGTTACATATGTTGACTTGGCTTCAACCACAGCAAACACATTTCAAAATTGTTGTCCAGAAAACATGGTCAGTCTCCCTCTTAATGTCTTTGTAGTAAATAATAAAGATTAACAGCGATAAAATTAAATACAATACATTATGACCATTGTACTTTTCCTGACTACAGTTCGAGTTTTGAATTCACATTGAACATTATGGTCGCACGGCGAGTTCTCCAGAAACATGATTTCCATGCATATATTGAATTCCCCAGAAGTCTCTGCATACTGAGATTAAGCTGTACATTTTTGTTTGTGTAATATCTGTCTGTTTAGGGAATAAATCAATAACACACTATTTAGAGTTGAAGTTCTTTATTTTTGAACAATGAATAACAATTGTGAGATAACACACTTGTGGAGGATGTTTAATTAATAAACCAAGAAATAATTTACAATCTATTCTTATATTGTTATGGTGTTTAATGCCACTTTATCAATATTTCAGTTATATCTTGCGGTCAGTTTTATTTGTGGAGGAAACCGGAGTACTCGGAAAAAACTACCGACCTGTCACAAGTCACTGACAAACTTTATCACATAATGCTGTATCGACGGTGGATAATAGAAAACATAACGCCTGATTATTAGTGAATTCTTTGAAGATAAAATGGCAAATATAGATTTTTAAAGCATACTTCTGATTTATATGCATAATCCATTGTACACACAACACGGAATCTTGACTCAGATGGATAAACTTATGTGGTAAACTGATGCAGACGATTTTTTCTGGGCGAGTATCCTTTATGCGGTCATCAGAAAATACACCAATTGAAATCATGCTTTGGTTCGAAAAGCAGGACAAACAGGAAGGAAATGTTCCATTCAATAAATAATTACATGCATCGTAGACGCATTGTCGTGTGAACCCAAAGGAATGGAACGCATTCTGAAGTGGCCAATAAACCACAATATCCGTTAATAGCCACGGATCTACTCTAGGTGAATGTATTAATATGAAAATTATAAAAACGAGAAATGACTACGGAGAAAATTGGAAGTTCTCTATCCAAAATGAACATTTCTTCCACTCGCCATTAGACGTCTTATTATTAGATCTACAGAGTTTTTATATTTATGATCTATGCAGGTATAGTCCTTTGAGTACTATAAATCCTAAGAATGAAAATTCTTAAAAGTTTTAAGTATAAGTAATTTGTTTAATTAAGTGTTTACTAATATTCCGTCGTCCCCGGGAATCGAATATTTTTTTCTTTTAAGCTCACCTGGTCTTTAGGCCATGTAAGCTATTGCCATCACTTTTCGTCCGTCCTCCGTCCGTCAACATTTCAAATTTTAATCTTCTCAGAAACCACTGGGAAAATTGCGACCAAACTTTGATGGAATGGTACTTGGATGCCCTCCTTCCAAAATTGTGTCTGGTGATCCCGACTTCCAACCAAGATGGCCGCCAAGCTAAAAATAGAAAAAAGGAGGAAGAAATAAAAAAATATTCTCCTCTGAATCTACTGAGCCAAACTCAACCAAACTTTGCTGATTTGATCCTTGGGTGGTCCCCTTCCAAAACTGTGTCCGGCATTTCAGACCTCCGATCAAGATGGCGCCACAGCCGAACATAATTTAGCATAGGACCCTATGGGAAATTCTCATAATAATCTACTTGTCTGAAACAATTTGTTCAATAAGAACTAAATTTTGATGAAATAGTCATTGGGTGGTTCTCTTCCAAAGGTGTGTCCGGCGGTTCGGCCCTTCGACCAGGATGGCCCCCACAGCCGAACCTAGCTTAAAATAGAACCCTATCGGAAATTCACATAAAAATCTTCTTGTCTGGAACCAGTAGTTCAATTGGAACCAAACTTTGATAAAATAGTCATTAGATGGTCCTCTTCCAAAGTTGTGTCTGGTGGTCCCGCCCTCTGACCAAGAAGGCTGCACAGCTGAACTTAGTTTAACATAGGACCCTATGGGAAATTCACATGAAAACCATCTTGTCTGGAACCATTAGCTCAATTAGAACAAAACTCTGATGGAATAGTCATTGGAAGGTCCTCTTCCAAAATTGTGTCCGGCAGTCGCGCTCTCCCACCAAGATGGCCGCCACAGCCGATCTCGGTTTAACATAGGACCCTATAGGAAATTCACATACAAATCATCTTGTCTGCTCTATTGGAACCAAATTTTGATCGAATGTTCATTTTATCTGGGCCTTTAAGAATTGTATCAGAAAGTCCTGCCCATCACACTTTTTCTTTAATCATATGAAATTCTTTTTAAAGTCTTCTTTGGAACTACTTGCTCATTTGATACAAAATCTTGATATATTGGTCATTGGGGAGACCCCTGTCGGAATTTTACGCAAAGATCCGTCCATCAACCATTGTGTAATCATTTTTGTCAACAATATCAGCTTTGACTTTGCAACTGTAAGCCATGTGTGGGCATTTGAAGTCAAATTTCTTGGATCGTAAGGAAGGACATTTATGAAACTATTTTGTTCTGTACACTGAAGAAAATGTTGTACAATCATTTATTATAGTTAATTGCTTTGAGGAAATAAACTTGCGGTTTCCTTGGAGGTGAGTAAAATTGCACAAATACAGATTCAAGTTGCATACTTCTCCCCACTTTTCTATCTCCGACTAAAGTGGATGCTTAAGATAAAACATGTACAACTTAATGTTCAGTTGCGTTGTTATTGAAAGCAACTTCGATCCAGGTGAGTGATTACAGGCTCCTGGGAGTCTCTGGTTATCAATTAATCCAGATTGTTGTATTTAGGTTTATCTATTCGAACGTAACAATGCTTGTTTGTGGTTGTGCAGTTCTAGTTTCTATTTAATTGATACATTTAGAAAAAGTAAGAGAATTAACATATTTTCCCGTGAAAAAAATCGGTTCCGTTTGTTTTTCACATCGTTCCTTCTAAGAGCGGGATGATAAACTAACCCCATGTCTAAGCGAAATAAAATTTTCGGATACGTAATTAATGATATGTCGGATTGTGCCCAAAAGTATCTACTTCTTTAGGATCAAACTATTTTACTTCATTTTAGAGGTAGCAACGATGGGTATTAAAACTATCTCTGTATCCCAGAAGAACATATATAATCAATAATTGATGGCTTATGAAAAAAACTATTTTGGATGAAATTGTGTTTATTTTATTTTTATCTTGTATAATATTACGTGCCGACATACCATGGTTTTTTTACGCAAAGATAACAAATATCGTGCTTCTCAAACCTCGAAATTTCATCTTTAAGCGCTTGTAATATTTGAACATTTTCCGTCGTTTTTTTAAGAACTTTAATACCTCCGCAGTCGTGCACCAAAATATTTTAACAGTATTTGTGCTTTATTAATTTTAATAATCTGTTAAAATATTTTTCTGGTGCACGACTGCAGAGGTGCTTAATTTCTTCGAAAATCGTCGAAATATAGTCAAAATTCATCGAAATACAGTGATCAAATCACGCTCATGACGTCACAATGACGTTAAATACGTACCGAATTTGTTGGAGATAAGTTTTAACATCAAGCGTATGATGTCGTCTGTAAAATAAAAAACATCAAATTTTATTCAAGTGTTTTCTCAATTTCATTATTCATTAAACACGAGGCCATATAGGGCCCCTATAGTCCCTAGTCCCTTTTCTCGCATTGACGATGTTGAAACCAATAGGAAAACTCTTGCCATGAACTGAGTTTCCCTCCTGGTTTCAATGTACAAGAACTGTATTTATATTTAATACAATTATTTACAGAAACATTAGTTATTTACTGATAAATTTCATTCCTTGAAATGAATCATAAAATGTACATAGATTGTGCATAATGGTCTCATACGATGTACATATGCAATCAGAAAAGTGAATATATTGATTTTAAGGTCAGATCGAGGTTATAAATAAATCAATATTTAACAACCTCCACAACCCTCCACCAACAAAATATTTCGATACAATCATTTACCCTCTATACTATAAACAACTGCTCAATTTGGTGTTGATGGAAGACTGTGGAGGTATATAAAATAGCTAAAATATACTTGAACGGTGTCGTTCATAGTCCATTTTTAGCATTATCAGAAATAAAAAAAAAGCATTTGAACCTACCACAAACACATATACTAAAATATGTTTCAAGCAAAAAGCATTATTGAAAATGTAATGAGAAGAATTTAAAACAAACAAATGCATCAATGGAAAAATACCAGTGGTAATAAAATATATGAGATTTTTCAAATATTGAAAACGTTCTTTGAAAATCAATTTCAATAATTTGTTCAATGGGTTGAATTTACGAAATGTTTGAATTCTGATATTTTATTACGATTAACAAAAAAAAATATCTTACTTGAACGATTTTTTTTAAACTTACCACAAACATATGCTATTTCAAGCAAAAAGAATAATTGAAAATCATCAATGGAAAAAAATCCCAGTGGTAATTAAATATGCGGTTGGTCTTTCCGAATATTGAAAACATAACAAATTATTTGAAAATCAATTTAAATAATTTCAACAAATTACAAATTTATATAATAATAAATAAATAAATAAATAAATCTTATTTTGATCTTTAACACTGTTACTAATGTTGATTACCTTGCACGCGCGCCATACTCTTTCTAATCCACGGCTATTACAAAACTCAATTATAACCTGGCACGCGCCATACAATTGATTATTTTGCAGTCTAATGTTAATTATACATTTGTTATTACCAGATAAAGATCAATAAAAATGTGTTCAATTAATATGCCAAACAATATTGAAGTATTTCAAATGTCTCAGATAAAAATTAAGATGAAATAATCCATTCAACTTTTAATTTTATTATAAGAAAACTTAGAATCCTATTTAAAAACCTACCACTGATAACCGTAAGAGTGCAGCATCATAGGAATAGGAGGGTCCTATTTCCTCTTGCAAACAGTGGGAACAGCAGAACTTGGAATCATTCGAACAAGTCAGGAATGTGATGTCGTCTAAGGACAGGTTCTGGTAGCTATAATGGTACCAGGAATTGCAGGAGTCGCAACTAACAGAGTTCTTTGTACAATTACCACGGCAATCACCACAAGGTCAAAACGCAGACCTTGCGGGATAGGAAATATTGCGTTTGCGAGTGATCATGAGTTTTCGAGAGACAATATGTTAATTGTGATGGTTGTTTACTTGCAGGAGACTTTATATACCCGCTTCAGACAGAAATAATATAACACAAAGAAACTATCTACGTGTATTCTTAACTAAATATAATCAGGACAGACACAACATCCATAGTGTATAATTAATATGTGCGCGTGTGTTGCACGTGAGGAACATTATAAATTCTAGAATGGATTTAAACAAATGAATTCAACACAAGATGTGTTTTGAATAGCTTTTGCGATCAAATTTGGTGGGAGTTTGTTATTTTCAAAAATATATAGACCTAATAATAAAATCTGACCAATAAATAATTTAGCCAATAGTATTAGTGGGGAAAATAAAACCATCCAATAATATTTGAAGAAAAAAAATTATCGAATTGCAAAGAAAACAGCAAAGTATGGTTTCTAAAGTTCATTGTTGTTTCCAAAAAGTGAGTTAATATATCACATAGCTATGCTCGTTGTTTGCACTGGTACGTTTGAAATAGGAAATCGTAGGAGCCACTGTGCATAAACAGTTCGTTAAATAATGAAAGATAATTAATTTGATGTCGCTGATTGCAGCATTGATTAGACTCTTTTATCTTCAATTGTGTCAATTATACCGTAATTTAACTGATAGAGTGGTCTGGAATAATTGTTCTTTTTGTAATATTGTCCTTTCTTGCTAACAACAGCATAACCAATTAGTATGATAAATGGCCGGTGATAAATTATTTGAATTTTTTAAAATGATTTGTATTGATTGTTTTTAATTACTTTTTATTAATTGTTTTGTTTCAAAGATATTTTAGGCCTATATAAGATATATATATGGCTGAAGGAAGGAATTATCGTCCTTGAAATAACTCTTCAATTTACTTTTCTCGTTTCTAGAACTAAAACAAATGTCCACAAATGCACTTTTTTTCATCTGTCCAGTGATTTCATATTATCGTTTTATTTATGATGTGTTTTTGGGTGTTTTTATTTATTTTGGGGTATTTTTGTATGTTTTTGGGTGTTTTTGTGTGTTTTTGGGTGCTTTGATGTGTTTTTTGGGTAAATATATGGACCGAACATTTAGGGGCATTTGGCACACTATCACATTTAATGTTATCAATACAGTATATAATGCTACAAGTAAAGCTTCCCTTATCGTGACAAAATAACTTCAGAATTACCTGTCCGACATCCTAAATTGTCTTCAAGGAGGAAGAGTTATTTTCCCATTCCCTTTGTTTCTAAGACAATTATGAAAAGAAAGTCTAAACAGTGATGGTCAACAACTCCATCAATATCGATAAAACGATTAATTTCCTCTCATCTAAACTCTCTGAGCACTGAAAAGATGGAAAAAGATTACGTTGGAAATCCAGGTCAAAGTAGATATCTAAATATACGTATATAAAAAGAAATGGACAACCCAGAGAAACTGGCAACATAGAACACTGAAGACAAAAACAAACAAAACAAGAACACAGCACACACTATGTGTTGGGCACCACTATAAGTAAACACACACCATTAACATAAATAAGACATGAACCCTCCTACAAAGTACTGGAGGTAAAGACGAACCAAATATCGTTTTAAAGGGAAATCGTAACGGACATCACAACACGGAATTTAGAACGTAAAGACACTTAATAGGACAACAGAAAACAACTAATACAATGAGCAACATGGACTCCACCTCAAAAATCAGGGGTGACCTCAGGTGATCGTGAAGGATAAGAAGGTCCTGCCTCTTATGAATATAAAAACGGCCTCAGTGAATATATAGATATAACTACGGTCACAGTAGATATCTAAATTGCTCCCATTATTACGGCGTTTTAACCCTGCTGAACCAGTGGTGGAAAAATCTGTAATCCTCTAGAGGATTACAATGTCTCGTGCCTTTCCCCGCATTGATTTCAAATTTTTAAATAAAGTTCGTGTTCAATACTATTGTAATGGGAGAAACAAATTTTCCTTCTGCTGCCCATGTGGGTTACGATATTTCTCCACTCTCGAGAGATTAAATTTAAAATATCGTAACCCACGGGCAACTGAAGGGGAATCTATATATAACAATGACCACAGTAGATATCTGAATATAACTACGACCACAGTAGATATATAAATATAACTGAGGCCACGGTGGACATCTACATATAGCTACGGATACAGTAGATATCTAAATATAACTATGACCACAGTAGATATATAAATATAGCTACGGACACAGTAGATATCTAACTATAGCTACGGACACAGTAGATATCTAAATACAGCAACGAACACAATAGATACATATACAAATATAGCTACGAACATAGTAGACATATAAATATAACTACAGCCACATTGGGCATTTAGGTATAGCTACGGCCACAGTGGATATCAAACTATAAGTGCAGCCGCAGTAAATATGTAATATAGCAACGGGTACAGTAAATATCTAGCTATAGCTATGACAACAGTGACTATCTATATATAACTATGGCCATAGTAGACATACATTTACATATTCTGAATGGGGCATTGGTGGATATAGATATCTTATGAACGCGTCGTGCTCACTAAATCAAATATCTACAATTGTATTTCGGTGAATGCTTAAGCTAAGCCGTGACTACCATATGTCTTGTAGAAGGAAATCCCAGACACTTATAAACACCTTATCGAGCTGACAAATGGAAACAAACATCTTGCAACACTGTACTAAAACCCCAAGGACAGTTTCGAATGGCAACCACATTTTAGGTATATATTCTTTTTGTGCAGAGGATAAGAAATTGATGGTTGTATTTTCTATTTTAATACACTATTTCAGATATTGTAGACCACCATTTATACTGGATTTATCACCAATATATTTAAATTTATATAAGTAATACTTTACAATGAAAATGAGTTGATTATTAGTGCTATCTGTATCTAAATGATTCGCTATACCCAATATAATATTAGGTGCATTTCTATACTGCATGTTAAGCCCGCAATTTACCAACGCATTTACTAATGAAAGCCATTATTTCTTACTATAGGTGCATTCTCTATGCAGATGCAACAAACTCTACTTAGCTTCTGTGCAGAAAGGTGCATAGTTTCTGTTTCCGTTAAGCCACACTTGAAAAGAAAAGAGTTTGCAACAGGAATTATATGGGAAAGTTTGAACTGAAAGTTTTGAAGTTTAGAGTTTCCATAAAAGGGGACGAATAAATAAACCCCCACTTATCTATTTGTACTTCTATTTCCTGTGCCCATTTATTTAGTGACGTAAAGGGACTTTCTTCATTGTTTTCAAATACAATTTATAAAAATATTTGCAATGTTTTTTTATCACTTTTTAATCCGTCCACAGTGTCATTTTTAATATCATGCAGTCTTCCATACTCTGAAATAAGTTTTTTTGGGTCGTGTTGCCTAATGATTTTGATAATATCTTTTTTATGATTTTAGATGCAATTACTCAGCGACGGTAGCGATTTCGCTAGAAAGCTAAACTAATTTCAACTCTGCTGTGACAGCTAGCGATGATCCTTGCGACGAAGTTTTTTCCTAGCGATGGTCAGCGATGACGTGCGTTGTCATTGCGATGGGGTAGCATTGTTGAAAGCAACATCGAAAATCCGTCACATCGTTGTCGGACCGTAGTATAAACCCACCTTAAATGGGTTGACTCAAGATGTTAATAATACTGTTTTCCTTTTCATCTTTTTTAGCAATAGTTCTGACAAATTAAGAAGAATAGTTCTCCGAAATAAATTTGACTTATCAGAAATACTTTCCAAGCTCTCCTTTTTTAAGTATAATATCTCCTTTCCGCCATATTTTTCAGTATAACTTAGAAGTAGTTTTTTCCAAGGGGATTAAGAAGTTTGTAAAGCCAAGACATTTTAGTGTCTTACATAAAGATTTAATATGTTGGAATTTTAACTCCCACCCCCTTATTTTTGGCATCAAGATTCAAACCATTCTTACGGAGAACATGTCAATGTCATGTTACCTGGATTAGCGAGTTGTACAACTATTTTCTGATAAAATATTAAAATACTAATAGTGTTCGTGGTTTAAGCACATTACAAAGCGATCAACATTCCAAATAGGTTAAGACAAAACTCTACAATAGATGTACACAATTAAAAACTTTACTGTCATCAATATCTTTTATCATTATTTGTAATTGTTTTCTTTACAGTAATGAAATTTGTGAAACTTAATCACGTTGTCTTGGTATCATTACAAGTTTCGTTCAATATTGTGATTGATTTCATTCTGTTTTATTATTTTTATAATGAATTTGTTGGCAAATTATGTACATTTCAAGAACAATTTTACCAAATCTCTTATCATTTCAGTTTGATATGTTGTTGTTCGGTACATTATACATATCGTTTAAGCCTTTTTCTGATTTGCATAATATTGGTAATAAGAGGCGATGTCATTACTGGATAAATTAAGCGATTTTAAATAAGATTTAATTGCATAAATTACACTTTGGTAGCTAAGGAAATTAATTTTAACTTTATAAGTATCTTTAAATTTTACTAAATGCATTAGTTGTCCTGATGTATTAATCAAATCAGCAGAAATACTCCTTTTATACTCCTTTTTTATTTCTTTTTATCGTATTTATATAAGCAATTGCTTGATTACCTGCAGTGATTTTGTTCCAAATCCTGCTGGCGTTTACATCATCAACACTTAATGAGAGGACGTTTATGGTGTTTAACGCCACTTTCACCAATATGTTAGCTATATCGTAACAGTCAGTTTTGTTGGTGTAGGTAATCGGTAAAAAAACCGACCTGACACATTTTATCATATAATGTCGTATCGAGTATACCTGCCGTGAGCGGAATTCGAACTCACAACGTTAGTGGTGATAACCACTGATTGCATAGGTATTTGTAAGCCCAACTACCATACGACCACGACCACGACCACGACGGCTTCATAACTTAATGTTATTTGTTTCTTGTGAAGATCATTCCATGTATTAAGCACATCTTGCCAGTAAGAATTCTCCAATTTTGTAGTTGGACCTAATTATTCTAAATTTGTAATATCAATATCCTCAGAAAATGGCAATAATTCAATGATTGTTGAACTGCTTTTAAAAACTCTTCTAATCCACGTTCATTTTTTACCTTTGATGTACAAAAAATGTACATTTCTAGATCCAACATCTTAAGGCCCCTAGCACAGTGTGGTTGTAAAATAGCATCGGTATGATTGTGATTTTCCATATTGGGGTCAAAATTTGGAAGGGCCAAAGTTTCATTATATGTTCTATTTCTTTGAACTTAAGCTTCAAGCTGAGAAAAAAGAAAAAAATGTCACTTATACCAACTAAAAAAAAGTGTAGAGTGAAAATCTGCAGGAACCCTTTCCAATCCCACTTTACACACCGTATTTTGACCCCAGCAGCAATATTCCAGCTTCACCAGTGTATGGAGTCTACATTTCACAATTGCACTGATTGCATAGGTAGTTGTAACCCCAACTACCATACGATCACGACGGCCTCAGAACTTAATGTTATTTATTTTTGTGAAGATCATTCCATGCATTAAGCACATCTTGCCAGTAAGAATTTTTAAATTTTGTTATTGGACCTAATTATTCTAAATTTGTAATATCAATATTCGCAGAAAATAGCAATAATTTAATGATTTTGAATTGCTTTCACAATTTCTTCTAATCGTACTTAATTTTAGACCTTTGCTGTACATTTCTGGATTCAACATCTTAAAAACGTCCAAAAACATGTTGGTTATGATATAACATTTCTGATTTATTGTCCCATATAAAGGAACATATTTTGTAGTTAAATTCTTTGATCAATGCCATACTCGGCATTGGTAAGGTTAAAAAATGGTTTAATTTAGAAACACTAAATGGTTTATTGCTTGTGATTTTCCTTATTGTGATTAAAATGTGAAAGGTCCAAAGTTTTATTATACGTTCTATCTCTTTGAACTTAAGCTTCAAGCTAAGAGAAACAAAAAACGGTACGCATACCAACTGAAAAGTGCATAGAGTCAAAATCTGCTGGAACCCTATCCAATCCCCACTTTACACACATAGCATTGTGACCCCAGCAGCAATATTCCAGGTTCACCAGCGTATGGAGTTTACATTTCACAACTCGTACATTTTTCTAGAGCTTGTGCCGAGTACAATGAATTTATGGACAGAGCTCAGCTGCTGATACAAAAGCTACTTAAGCAAGGCTAAGTTGCCCATAAGTTGAAGTCATCGCAACAAAAAAGAAAATATATTGTCACCATCACGATCTGGTTGACCGTCACAAAATATGCTATGTTATGGGGTACAGTTTAACAACATGCTTTTGATCGAAGGATACACAGTTGTTTAACGGACATTTAGGGGCATTTGACGCTCTATCACATTTAATGTTATCCTTACAATAAATAATGCTAAAAGTAAAGACTAGCTTTAAAGCGTGACCAACTGGCTTCTGAATTAGGGATCCGACATCCTACATTATGATGCATATTCACCCCAACGCTGTATGAACACTGGTTTTGAACAAAAATTATCTCGAATCGGTACCGACTTGAATAAATTTCATATCAACTGTGCACATGGTAAAGTTTTATGATTTAAGGTATAAACAAATGTAATTTTAAAGGAATATTCCAAATTAAAACGTGTAATAACAATTTAGTCCATTAATTAATTAAATATTCTGGAAAATAATGGTACATTATTGTGAATCATGCTTTCTTCAATGGATTTTTTGTCTCAATATAAATCAGTTCATTTGTGGATAATTTTTTTCTGAATGGATCAGCTAAATTATAGATTTTCACAAATTCTAAAACTTTTTCTTTTTCCTTTGGGTTATTTATATTATAATAATTACTTGTATCTATCATTTTCAAAGGGGAATTTGAATTTGAATTTGAATTTTGGTGTTGAACGCCACTTTCAGCAATATTTCAGCTATATCATGGCGACCAGTTTTAGTGGATGAGGAAGCCGGAGTACCCGGAGAGAACCACCGACCCTGGGCAAGCAACTGTTAAACTTTATCACTTGCGGCTGCGAGTCGAGTGCACCCTTTTTTGTAATTTACAAAGCTGGGCGCGAATCCACGCCGTATTGGTGATAGGCCTGTATGAGCTGTTAGATCCAACGACCTAACTCATTGAGCCACCCGGGCCCCTTTTTCAAAGGGGACGTATTCATGGAACAAGAAGTTCGTAAAGCCAAGACATTATAGTGCCATACAGAAAGATTCAACGTGTGACAATTTTACCCCCCCCCCTTAGTTTTGGTATCAAATTATAAATTATTTCTACAGAGGTAATTTCAATGGCATGTCAACCAGCTTAGCACATTGTACAACTATTATCTGATAACATATCAAAATACTAATACTGTTTGTGGCTTCAGCAAAATACAAAGACAGCCACAGAACTTAATATTAATTGTTTTTTGTGAAGTTCTTTCCATGCATTAAGCACATCTTGCCAGTAAGGATTTTAAAATTGTGTTATTTGTTATTATCCTAAATTTGTAATATCAATATTCTCCGAAAATGGCAATCGTTTAATGATTGTTTAACTGCTTTTAAAAATTCTTCTAATCCACGTTAATTTTTGACCTTTGATGTACATTTCTAGATTCAATATCTTAAGACCCCATCAAAAGGTCAGTTGTCATATAACATCCCTACAAGTGTTGTCTGGTTCATTGTGCTTTAATGATTATGATTTTCCCTATTGGGCTCAAAATGTGGAAGGTCCAAATTTCATTATATGTTCTATTTCTTTGAACTTCAGCTTCAATCTAAGAGGTACAATTGTTGACCGTTACGAAATATCCTACGTAATGACTGATGTACAGTGGACAACATGATTTCGAACGATTGATACATCGTTGTTTATATATATATATAGGAGACATTTGACGCACTATCACATTTAATGTTATCCCTACAATAACAAGTACAAAATTGCCTTCGTGCGTGACAATATGGCTTCCGAATTAGGGTTCGCCATCCTCCGTTAATATGTACAGTTTGACAATATGCTTTTAAACGATGAATACAACTTTGATTAGAGGACATTTAGGGGTAATTGACGCACTATCACATTTAATGTTATCCTTACAATAAACAACGCTACAAGTAAAAATAGCATGCAGTCTTTTATGCTCTGAAATAAGTGTTTCTATCCCTTTGGGACTGCACTGACAATGCCATACTATTCTATAACGTTTGTACATATCTTTGTTTTGAAATATCTGATACGAAAAACATTGTTTATCTTCAGAAACAATATTATTAATAAAGGAAGACACCATTTTAATAATATGTTTCAATAATAAAAAAAA
>MJUT01035633.1:12216-38324 GCA_002080005.1 Gigantidas platifrons
AGAAATAAAGCCTCAATGAGTCAAGTCAACTATGGTTGCTAACGTATAACATTTTCGAATAAGATTGTTGGAACTAGTGAAAAGACAAACATTATATTACTCGTAGAGGATAAGCTCGTCTATTAGTGGGTTCGTGTTGTTGTTGTCCTATTCTGTTCCTTACGTTTTGAGTTCCATGTTGTGATGTCCGTTACGATTTCCACATAAACACGGTGTTCAGTTCGTCTTGACCTCCAGTTGTTTGTAGAAGCCTTATGTCTTATTTACGTTATTTGTGTTTGTTTGCGTAGAGTAGTGTCCAACACATGTTGTGTTGTGTTTTGCTTTGTCTTCGTCATGTGTACCCTATGTTTCTCTTGATTGTCTAATGTTGGTTAACCCTTCGGTATTCTCTAACCTTTATTTACAAGATTAGATGTGTTAAATTTTAACTTCGCTAACTACTTCGCCATATAAACACCGACGGCAAATACCCTTTATATCAGATTTCTCTGCATGTTAGTTCTATTTACGCACAATATACTTGCTTATTGTGGAAATCATCAACAGTTTGAGCGATAACGTAAAAGGTTACCAACAGGAGCAATAAGATTCCAGAAACAAACATACGCAAATAATACCCCACAAATCGAGAATATAGCCAAATGTTCGTGGTAAACACCAACTGAACAGGTGCAAAACGTAAACAAAAACACTGAGCCACCTGCATCTTTGATAACTCATTGATGACAACGCTAAGGGTATTTAAGTGCCTCTTTTGCTCGGATATTACGAATACATTTTAAAGATGTTCTGGTTAAGTGGTATATTTCGAATTTTTTTATTTTATTTTTATTTCCGCGAATAAATTTTTGGGGTCATATTTGAGAACTCCTGAGTTCACTTCCCGGTTTCAGTGTGTCCATGGTGCTAATTTTTTTTTAAAGTTTTTTCTTTTGTTTTCTTTTTTTTTGTCCTATTATTTTTTTGAGTTTTGAGTTCCGTGTTGTGGTGTCAGTTATGAGTTCCACATAAACACGGTGTTCAGTTCGTCTTTATCTACAGTATTTGTAGAAGGCCTATGTCTTATTTACGTTATTTGTGTTTGCTTGCGTATAGTGGTGTCCAACACATTGCATTATGTTTTTGCTTTGTTTCATTTAAACATATTTCATTGATAAATAGCATCTACACTTTTTTTTCATAATCCAATAAAGCATAGGATTCAGAAACAAGCGTAACTCTTATATTAATCTGTTTCCTAAAAAAAAACACATGAAAAATTGAAAATAGTCATTAAAACATAGTCAATTCATTTTAACATTGCTTAAATAACTGAAAATTAAAGGAAGGAAAAATGGAAATTATGGGTTGCACTCTGGATATAAAATCACATGATTTATCTGAGTTTTATGAAAATCGTTTACTTTGCGTAATATATGTATGCACTGTTGTAAAAACAATTATATTTGAATCGATAGCAAGGTTAGGACTGCCAAATAATAGTAAATCCTCCGAAGGTTGAATGTTCAGTAGCTGAAATAGCTTTCGAACAGGACTATTTCGTTGACGAGTATATTTCGGACATTTAAATAAATAATGATAAGTATATTCAATCTCTCCACACAAACAATTAGGATTTTCAATAATATTTTTTTTTATATACGAATGTTCGTTTAGAAAACTACTTTTCATACGAGGACGATCATGTAATATTTGTGTCAGTCTTGGACCATAATAATAATACTTAGGTACATTATCATGATCAATTCTAGAAGTAAGTCTAGATTTTAGAATGGTAAAGGATGGGCAGTCTTTTATTTTTGGCGGTAGATAATTCCATAATTTTAAAGTAGATGGTAGAAAATAACTAGCATAGAGTGATGTTCGGGTTGTTGGTAACGGAAACACATTGCTATGTCTAGTTTTGTATGTGTGCACATCCTGAAAGCGTCTAGGAATCAAAGTTGATAACGATACTGGGTTAAGTCATTTTGCATTTAGTCCTATCCAGAAATGATGGGTACTTTGCCCATTTGCATAGCTAAGATGGCGACGCCGGGACGTCTGCAATTTTCATATGATCTATATAGAAGATAATGTATATAACTGCATGGATGTGATTGCGGAAATTGAAAATATGACTTTGAATTAAACCAAACTAAATGAGATAAAAATGAATGACAACCGTGAAATATTCGAGGTTCCTGGAGTGTATGAAAATCCGAAGCGGCAAGCCCTTACATTGGCTTTTACAGTCTATGTAAAATGTATGAAATACATGAAATTGGTGGAGTTCGACACCAAATTTACCAACGAATAATATTTTAGGTCATTAATTTGGATTCCTGAACTCTGGATAAATTACTATTCACAAACCTTATATTTCTAGCTTATAAACTCGAGGTTCCCACATTAAATATAATATGATCATTTTTGCAAGCACGCATGTTCAAAAAATGGCTAAATTTGAAAGAAAACAACAAAACTATTTGTATTTTAGCAGATGAAAGACTTTGCGGAAGTCAACAATAACATGTTAATTATTGAGCCGTTGATGGAGGCAATACATTTCCGTGTTATAAATAATTATTTAAGAAATCTGAGGAGCAATCCATCAAGTTTGGAACCGCAGTCACGTGATCAAAATCTAATTTAAATATGATTAATATTTATGAGGAAAGTACCATCAATTTATGGATATGCTTTGATAATCCGGTTTCTTTGTATAATTCCCTAAGAAGAGTTAATTTTGTCCCACACGATATGATCCTCATCGCTTCAATTTGAACCTTTTCCAAAATATGAATTAAGCACAGTATACATTATGAGGGTCCCACACTACATCCCCATATTCTAATAGTGGTCTGATAAAAGATAAATATAACTTTTCAAGTGATAATCTATCTAACCTACATTTTAACATACACGAAGAATATCTGACTTTGAATATGCCTTGTCAATGACAAGTTCAATATGTTTGTTCCATGAGCCATCATCGGAAATTGTTACACCTAAGTGTTTATGATTTCACATTTACGAGTAGCTGGTTATTCATAACTAGAGACGGATGGTGTAGTTTGTTGACTTTCCACGGGATAACCATCGTTTCGATTTTCTGGGGATTAAAACTAACCATCCATCTGTTACACCAAAATGTGATAATATTCAGGTCCCTGTTGAGAATGTCTGCTGATTCATTTACAATATCGACTATAAAAATATACTGGTATCATCAGCAAACAATCTCACTTGGGACTCAATATTATCGGCAATTTCATTTATGTAAAATAAAAATAGAAGAGGTCCTGATATAGAACCGTGTGGAACGCCGGCATTTATATAAAGTCAGGATGAATAACATCCATTGATTGCAACATGTTGTAATTGATCTTGCAAATAATGTTCTAACCAAATGATAATATTTCCATCAAACCCATACTTTTTCAATTTATTCAAAAGTCCACGATGCCAAACTTTATCAAATGACTTGCTAACATCCCAGAAAACAATTCGAAATTCCTTTCCGTCATCCAAAACATTTCGATATTGTTAGTAATATCCACCATGTAATTGGTTGATAGCTTAATCGCCTTTGGTAAATCCAGACTGACAATGCGTTATAATATTATGATCAAGCAAATAATTAGTTATATGCTTAAACACACATCGTTCCATGACTTTACCAACGATACTAATCAGCCGGACGATAATTTTGTAACAACCCGTTTTTTTTCTCTTAAACTGGACCAACGTTAGCTTTCTTCTAATCGGAAGGAAAGACATCGCTTCGTAGGGAAATATTAAATATCTTACATAAGGGATATTTTGAAATTGAAGCTCCTTCCTTAAGAATATGGGGGCAAATACCGTCGGGTCCAATAGCTTTAGATATATCAAGAACATTAAGCAAACCAGCAACGTCTGATTCAATAATATTAATATTATATAAGACATATTCCGATTCAGATAAAATATTTGGAAGATCAACGTTCGCATCATCCAACTCAGTTTGTGCAGTAACAAATTTATTAAATAATTCACACTTTATAAGCTCATCATTAACTTTGATGGGCGGATTATGTCTTTTTTATTTTTAAAATTAGATACTTGTTTAGCTACTTTCCACCAGTCTTTTATTGACGTACTGTCGTCATGCAGTTTTTCGGATAGAATGTCAGAATAAGTTATCTGTGCATTCCTAATTTTAGACTTGCACTCATTTCTAATATGACGGAAACGTTTCCAGTCCAGTACTGACTGAGCGTTTCGCTCTCGTATGATGGCGATTTTTCTTTCTAATGGTTCGTTTTATGTCATTTGTGATCCAAGGACAGTCCTTGCTCCTAATGGTAATGGTTTTGTTTGGAATATTCGACTAGGCTAACTGGAGTATCGTACGCGTGACGTTGGTAACACTCTGATTGACATCGTTTTCAAGGATAAATGTATCCCATTGTACAGACTGTAAGTCTCGCCTTAAATTATCATAGTTACCCTTTTTATAAAGCAAAATGTTACGCTGATAGCAACTAGAAGTTTGATTCTGACAATTAAAAATACCATATGTAGGACATTGAAAACGAGCAAGGTCAGTCAGGGGAGGATCAACCTCTGTATATGTTATAAATGAGGGATTATTTGTAATTACTAGATCAATAAGAAAAGATTATACAATTTCATGATGGCTTTGACTCTACGACAATGGGGGTCTAAATGGTTGTCGTTAAAGTCACCTACTACGATAAATGCATCTGCCTTTCAGTTCACACAGTTCAATAGAACTTTCCAAACCAAGGAGGAACATACAAGGTACCATACATAACGTTTTGGTTTTTTTCATTTTGAGTTCCACCGAAACACATTCTAAGCCTTTAATTTCAAGATAGGTTTTCCGTTCATAATGAACAACTTCTTTAATATTAACGGCAACCCCTTCGTATAAACTTCCAACACGCTCTATCCTAAGAGGAACGTTAAATGAGCTTAGTTTTATGTCACGGTCTGGCGTTGTGTGGTTAAGCCAAGTTTCAGGAAATGATATATCAAAATCACCATATTCCGCCGATATTAGATCAAGTTTGAGTTTCAAACTTCGAACATTTAGGTGTACGAAGGAAACATTTCTTTTCATGTACTTCTATATGTTTGATTCGCAAGATGTATTCGATTCGGAAAAAGTCCTATTATCAACTGGACCTTGATTTAGTTCAGTACTAGATATAATCAAGAGTATAGCAATCACCGAGAGCATGTTTGATTAAATTTTACGAATATAATTTACATTCATGTCATGATGATTGTGCATCATAAATTGTGTCACTTCTTGTTCTGAATCGCTACGTAGAAAGTGCAATATAATTATACAAGGTAGGAACTTCACTCCTCCAAATATCAACATATTTATCAGCTGATACTCAAATAATGACAGAATAAGCCGTGGACGGATCGCGACAGAGTAAAATTGACAATTGTTAGCTCTGTACTGATCTGATGATATGAGTATTATGTTATACCAGGCTCCCTTATCATGAACAGACATACCCAGCATTTGGTCAAATCTATGTCAATATTACTACAAAAGATGTGCATATCATGGGTAAGTATCAAATACAACAAGTGTTCTTGCACAGAAGTAGTCATAGTAAGATGTGCAACAGAATGGATATACATGTATATATACAACAATAAGAAGAACACAGATAAATAATACTGCAACAGCAATATTTTTAACAAAATCAAAATAAACGTTGATATTTACAAAAGAAGTGAATACACACAATGAGAACAATAGGAACTGGGGACATCATATATGTGATAATGAAATATGGATTATAGTTTGAAATTTTACATTGGCAAAGCTTTTGGGTGTTTTCGAGAGCAGGTATGTACATAATTAATAAATAATTACTATATACTGTATGCATGCAACGGGTGTGAAATAAAATGATCTACATTTATACTATATCTATAACAACAACAACAAAATATTATCCAGAACAAAATTTGCATAATTAATTAGGGTTTAGTCAGAATGAGTAGTTGTATTCAATCAAACCAATAGGCATTAGGAATGCCTCTGCACATGTAGGAACTCCACGACTCCGAATATCGGGGTATTTTATTAGCCTGTAATCGAAGAAATAAGGGAACTAGGTACTGCTGGTGCTAGGTGAAACTTTTACTGTTTACTATAAAGTTTTGTACATCTCATGTGAAGGATTCTTCCATTTCGAGTTCCTGGCTAATAATAAAAAGGTTTCTGTATACATTTTGACTTATAATATGGATATAGAGATTAAGGAGACCTGTTATCTCTGATTGACGTGTGTTCGCTGTTCCATAATCTTACAATAGAGGGTAGAAAATAATATATATATTGATATTAACAATGTCTTACTACCTCATACGACGTCTGCATATTCTAAAATCGGCCGAATGAAGATAAGAAAAAAAAATTCTAACGGTTTCCTACGTAGAATACATTTGAATTGTCTTAGTATGTTAACTCTAGTGAAAGCTTTCTATAGCTAACGTCATTTGAAATTTCTAAACCGAGATGTTTATGTTCTGTAACTTGATTAATTATTGTATAATTCATCATTCATAATTTTCTTTTTAGTATTAAAGTTTACTAGGCACTTAGTGGACCATGCATTAATTGTTGCCGTGTCGTTATTTAACATTATTTCCGATTCACGTGAGTTGGAAACAATGACATACAAGCAAGTATCATCAGCAAATAATTTCATAGAAGAGTGCATTACTTTGACAATGTCATTGATAAATATTATAATGAAAATATCGGGCCTATAATAGATTCATGGGGAATCCCGGCTTTTATAGTGCGCTATTTAGAATGTGCCCTTTCTATAACAACTCGTTGTTTTCTGTCTGTAAGATAATGTTTTTTCCATAACAATAAAGACCCTTGTATTCCAATACTCTATAATTTATTAAGTACACCCTTATGCCGAACCCTGTCAAAAGCTTTACTTATATCACAACAAAACTAGGCGTATTTCTTTTCCGCCTTCTAAAACTTTTCCAAATTCGTTTGTGAGACTTAGACGTTGGTTAATTGCAGTCACCAGGAGTGAACCCCATTGGTGTGGGGTAATAATACTATTTATGAGTAAAAAATCATAAACATGTTTGCAAACACATGTTCCCATTACCTTGCACAAGACACTAATTAGAGAAATAGGTCTGTAATTATTTACCTTACTGTGATTATCTTTCTTAAAGACGTATGACATTTGCCAGCTTCCACTGTGTCGGAATCGTCAAGTTGACAGAGACAAGTAACCGACACAACGGGAGCCTCAATATGGAAGTCCCATTCTTTAAGAAGTCGTGGGTTTATTTAATCTGGTCCAGCTGCATTTGTAGTGTCGATAAATTTTAGAACATCTTCTATGTCAAGTCATAAAGTGGATCAATAGGCTCTGAAACTGTCGAATTAGGATCGTCCAGGTTTGATTGTTCACTGATAAAGTCATTAATTAACTCACATATTGCCAAATTGTCACATATTAAATCATTGTTTGTTTGTAAGAGGTATTGACCAACTGTTATTTGGATCAAGTAGTATTTTAACAAGATGCCATCAATTTTGCAACCAGATGATTCTGCTTTATTTTGACGGATATTTTAGAAACATAATCGTGCTTTGCCATTTTTATCAGATTCTTGCATTTATTCCTGGTTATATGATATTCTTTCCAATGGTTTATATAATTTGTATGTTTTGCTTTTTTATGGATTCGATTTTTCCTACATTTTCTATACTTGTAGTAATCCATGGTCGGCTATCTTTCCGTACCGTTATCAACCTGTTCCGAATAGTATTATCTGTGTAGTCTTGGTGTTTATCGTCGAGTGGATAAATACATAAATACTTCCTTCTCATGTTGTAGGTTGTATGTGTGGTCCGTTCGTCAACAGTCCACAGTAATAATGATTTCTATACAACTAGTTGAGTTCACACTGCAAATACACAAGTCAAAAATAATATAAGTAATAGCACAACAAAAGATAACTCAAATTTGAACATATGTGTTGTGTAAATAAAAATATAACAAATTGGACCTAAACAATATAATTGTCTGGTATTTCATTAAATCATGAGATACTAATTTGGAAAATAAAGGTAATGCAAGGTGTGAATCACTTATGCATTTGCCAGTCACTTACTATATGCACATATATATGTAAAACTTGACATTTACATGACATCTTCAAAATAGCATAGTAAATAAGCAAAGCAAATAAAGTAAGCATAAGCATATTAAAAGTAATAAGCAAAACTATAATTAGCACAATTATAAAAACAACAGAGTATCTTGCCTCACGTGGGGTGTAAAGGTCTTTGAATAAATATGATAATTAAAATTATGGCAACTCAGTTGATAACATGTAACACAATTAAAATTATAAGTCATGTTTTTCATGAGAAGATATAGAGAATCTAACACCGGCAAAAGTGCAAGACAGGGAAATCTCCGACACCCGAGGGTAAGATTTCAATCGTTCGCTGACGAGGCTCGCCGAGTCAGCGAACGATTGAAATCATACCCGAGGGTGTCGGAGATTTCCCTGTCTTGCACTTTTTGTCGGTGTTTGATTTTATTTCTCACTTTTATCAGCTGTTACCTATGTTTTGTTTACATTCCCGATCGAGCGTTTTCCCGCAAATTTTGTTTCCATTGCTGAAGTAAATATTCAATTTATTCATCCGTGTCTTGGCAGTATTTTAAATGTATTTCATAATAAAATACAATGTATTTAATAAATATATGATAAATGTAACTCAACACTACACATGTGGCTGTGAAAAAATATTTGAATTTGGTCAAAGGGAGGTACGTTAGTTACTAACAAGGGAGAGCACTCTATTATTTACTCAAAGTAAACAAACATTGACTTGAAAGTCATACACCGTGAAACATGAAAGGTGCACGATAGTTAAATTATTAGCTAGCAGAATAATATACATACATTAATTTAAAAATACGTATGTAATAGAATCGTGGTTTTATTGGTGAAGCATGGAGAACTGGGGGCAGTTGACATAAACTGTACAGAATACGAATAAGAATAAGAATAAGAAATTTTTATTTCCTAATCATAGGGCCCAAAATGGGCATATTAATCAACAATATGAAGATCATTCATACATCAACATTTACAATCATTCACACTAATTGTAATCATTATTTGGAGACAACACAAAGAAAACAAAGAGAAATAATACTGTACAGCATGTATTTGCCGGTAAAAGGCACGTGATTTTTTTGTCTTGCACTAGTGCAAGATAAGATAATCTCACATCGCTAAAAATAGGAACTGGTCTGTCTCAAAAGTGAGAAAAAGGTTTTCTATATTCAATATAATACATTATTAAAAGAAGCAATTACTATTATATGCATTTAAAGTCTCTTAAACTATAACATTGCAATTAATTAAAAATAATACTTTTATGTTTGAATTATATAATGACACTGGTGTTACCTGTAAACTTTCCAATTAAGGGATAACAGTAAGGTATTTGAAGAGTTCGAGGTGTCAATTGTGGATTTGATGGTCGTAGTTTTACTGGCGACGCGACTTCTACCTACACAACCACTCACAGAAATAGAACTGTAAAAGGTCGATACAATTAAACATATATTTATTGTAATAGTACTTCCAACAAAATCAGTGTTTAAGCATTAAAAAACATGCTGTGCATACCATACATATATTGGCATGGAGCCCCATTGCTCTAAGGGCCCACGGGCAACTGCCCAGAGTGGTCATGCATTCAGACGGCACTTCATTAATGTCCATTTCTAATGACTTCTTGCAATTTTGTAAAAGAAATGAAAATCACAATTTAAATTAGCACCAATGTCAAGGTCACGTTCATCGGGTTATCAGTTTCAGCTGCTGAGGTTCAACTTTTTATGTGTTTATTCTTTAGATAGTCTCGGTGAGTTCAATCTACCAAGGTTCAATTCTTTAGACAATCTCGGTAGTTACTGATCACATTACCCCTTTTTTGATCGAACATTGGTTTCTTTTGTTTGCATGCAAAGTATCTAGGAACATTTTTAAGAACATTATGTCGTTCAAATCTCACACGAGCTTGTGTTGTATTTGATGTCTTGACATGCAGGCTTTAAATATAACTTATCTTAACAATAACATCTAACATACTGTTCTTGTTAATTACATATTTATCTGTATACATGTGTACATTAAAGATAAAAAACAATATTCGGTATTAAGTCGTGAATGGGGAAAATACCGGGAAGTGTATACGACAAATGGAACATATCCGTTGTCATTTGTGACACAGATATTCCATAAGTCAAGGTGGCGACCGTAAAATTTTCTAAGTCATGACTTCAACTTTACCAAAAGGAACTGTCTTCCATATGATTGGGCGTTCAAAGATGAATGAAAGTTCACCTGACATGACATCAATCGGGATTTTGTTAGTGTATTGCCATAGCAGAAGTAGACAAAAAAATAGATAAAACTAGCATCGACTGTTTCGAACGACAACTTAAATCGCAATACAGGGAAAACGCTATTTGAAATGGAGTTGTCTTTCTTTGTGTGTTTTGCTTTAACAAAAGCTATTTGCTTATGAAAGCAGATTTTATGCATGAACTGATATGAATAATTGCTTTTAGCTAATGAAAATCATGAAATGAACTTTAAAAAAAAAACTAATGCACATTGTTAAATATCGCATCGGTTTTGTAAAAGTAAGCGTGGTCACTTTGAGTGTAGTAGATCGTTGGTTCGAGCATCGGTCGGGTGAAACCAAAGACTATGTAATTGGTATGTATTCCATGCCGGAATTACCTATAGGCCTGATAGGCTGAAGCCTAGGACCTAAAACTCTCGAGGCTTCCATCCAAGGCGTAATTATAAGGGGCCTCCCAAGTGGATGAGCGTAGGGTCTCTCATCTTCTAAGTTCGGCACTGTATGAATTGCTTTTCTTCTAAGTACACATCATTAGAGAGTAAAGCAAAGATCGAATGTTTGGCTTTGAATCATGATAATGTGTCCGAGTAGATCCAAATGTATACAAGGTAACTTTTTAATATACTTTATTTTAAAAACATGTCTTTCAAAATACAAGACTTTTGAATCAATATCAAACACACTTTGAAAACACAAATTATTGTTTTAATGACAGAAAATACTGTGTTTTCCTTTATTTTCGGTGGTGTCAATTTTCAGGGACTGACGGAAACTGAGATATGCGTTGATAATTGAATTCGTGGTTTTGCAGATCACTTCATTTGTTATTTCTGCCTTTAGCTGTGAACCAAATTTGGTGGTTTGGTTGAATTAGTATTCAATGAATGAAAATGATGTCACAGAAAATAATGTGTTTAATTTTAAAACTTACAAGAAGAGCACTAGTAAAGAGCACACTTTCTTATATATTTTTATTCTTTTCTTTTGGGAGGAATCCATGAATTTTAAGAATTTTAGCTAGCCAGGAAAATTAGACTCCACGAATTTTAGCTCTTTAAAGTGAGTGAGTGAGTGATTGTTGTTTAATGCCAACTCAGCAAGTTTTCAGCTAGTTCATGGCGAGAACAAGTGGATTTTCAATGGGATGATGATGTCGTCCGCTTTGTACTAGACCAATACGGTTAGTTAGATTTGTTTTAATGCTAGCTCACTGAAACAACAATCCGCGGATAGACATATCGCCCTACTCGGACGCATATCCTGATTCATAGTAAACCAGTTGTTGCTCTTACTCTTCAATGTTGTCTGCTTACCGAAGAGGCAACACATACAAATTTTATAGTCTTTGGGTTGACCCAATCAGGACTCGAACCCACGATCTAGAGCACTCGATAAAAGCATGCTTACCATTACATCACCGATGATTTCACAGTAAATTATATGTTTAATTTCATAATTTACAATAAGCACATAATTTTTTTGATATTTTTATTCTTTGGGGCGGGGGGATCAAAGAATTTAAATAATTTTATTTATCCACGAACTTTAAGTTCTCTAAAGTATTTGATCATATATGCATGTATGTGCTGCTCATCTTTTCAGCTTTTTGTGCTGTGCTATTGTGTGTCTTTACGTTCTTAGTTCCGTCTTGTGATTTCCGTTACGATTTCCGCATAAAAACAATGTTCGGGTCGTCTTTACCTTTGTTTTTATTGGAGGTATTCATTGACAATGAACACCTCCATAATGGGCACGGAGGAGGAAAATAAACAACAAAAAATTTACAACTTATTAGATAAAATATCATCGTCGGTAACCCACGGTTGATTCCGATACGTTCCTCTCTTTCCATCACCCGTGGGTCAAATGGCTTGTAAACATTCGTACTCATGAATAAATTATAGGTCTTCGCATTACAAACTTCCAATAAGATTCAACCAATCAAATCGTTCCTTTCATAATGAGTTTGGATAAAAGTTAAAAATGTCGGGCCTGTTGCAAAAATCTGGAGTGAAAGAATTGAGGGACTTTCTATAATGCACTACACTTCATCCACACATTTCCATGGGCGCATTCATTACTGGTAAAACGATTTTTTAACTCCGATACCAAAGAGTTTCACTTTCATAAACGTGATTTTGATTGGATAATTCGAAACTTTGAATATTCATGAGTACGAATGTTTACAAGCGATTTGACCCACGGGTGATTGAGAGAGAGGAACATATCGGATTCAACCGTGGGTTACCGACGATGATAAAATATATTTCGAAGTTCTATAACATAACTATCAGATTGGTAAGACCTTCATGTATTACTGATTAAGTGTGTGAGAGTTCGATTCCCGTCCCTGGATAGATGTATTTGATATAGCTTTATGTGTACTTATAAGGTTAACGATGTCCTTCGTTACAAAATTCCTTCCAAAATCAGTCTTATTCTCTTGATTTTCGTCCACTCCCTGGTATTTTAGCACGCCATCGTTATATGTGACCGCGTCTGACAAAAAGGGACCAGATGCGGTACTTTCGATTTTTCACTGTGACGTCGTAAAGCTTGCAACGTCACATAATATAAACGAGCACCTGCTGACAGGAAAAATACATATTAATGAACCAATAAAGTGACAGGAAACGGTATTAATGATATGCAAATGTCTAAAAATTAAAAAATTGTATTTTTAAATCAATTTAATCAGTTTATTTTTTAACTTCCCGCAGTTTTTCGTCGTCTCGCAACCGGTTTCGAAATTATTTAACAGGAGTAATTTTACAGTTGTTCCCTTTTTATTGGTATTGGATACATGGCGGCAAATCTGAGTAAATGAGCTAGGAAAGCCAAAGAAGTCTTTGTAGTGTTCCGCCTGAAATATTAGAATGTCATGACGATGGTTTTATAAATGAATTGAACGCGGTTAACGACTTCGCTGATCGGCTTGAATTCAACCCATCTGAACAGGAATCTGCTGTTACGATGTTGCATCCATTCCGATTTTATCGAGCCATCGCATCGGAAGAGGGCACTCTGGAATATGTAAAGCAGCATCAATTTAAATTAGATACTTGTAAAACAAACTATGGGGAGCCATGCAGTAAAATAATTATCATGGATTCAACTGTAGAATTCCGTGAACACTGACACTGTGTGATTGGGAAAGCTGAACTATTTATAATTGATCCTCATGCGTTCAGGTAGTCACACAGAAGTTAAAATTCATAAAATAAAAGAGCGAGAGAGACCATCTCAAGAATTCTATTTTATAGGAAAGCAGGTTTGTAGGAAAGCATTTTGTTAAATTGCATAACATAAAGAAAAAATGTGCTGTCAGACAGGAATGGCCTTTCACCGGGTGTTCATGCTAGTACTGGAAAACTTCCAAAGTATGCCCTTCAATATGTAGATACAAAAAGGATTCAAATTTTCCTTTTGAAATATGCTGGCAGCTGCTGACAATGCTTTGTCTCTCTCAGAAAGACTCCGCTATTATAAAACCACCAAGTATTATTATTGCCGTCTGATAAAATCTATATTTACAAACATCTAGAAAGTGAATCTTTGGCTACTGAAAAGCATTACAGAAGTGTTAGTTTGAGAACTTTCAAGAGTCATGTCCAAATATTGTTATAGCTATACCTTGTACTGATTTATGTCTACATTCAAGACTTTGCAGACAAAATATCAAAGAGTGGGAATCTTTAGAAACAGGACAAGGAACTTTTACTACCAGAGTACAACAAACCATGTACAACAAGCCAATGAGCAAAGATATTACTACAAATCTCATGTGAAAACTAGTAACCAGAACTTAATGGGACTATCGGATGATCTAAGCAAATTCAGGTAATTTATTTTGTGGTGCAAATTTCCATGACATAAACTACATGTACATCAACATGTATGATGAAATTATTTTTAATATTAATGGACAACTACCATAAATAATAGACATGCTCTGAAGATTATTGATCAAGACTAAATATTACACGCATGAAATTTAATCAATTTAAGCTTGTCAATTTTTATGTGGTTTTGAAAATGAAATAATGGTAAAATATGGCCAAACAGAAATCATTTTGAAAATCAAATTCACAAGTAATAAATATAAGAACAGTACATTTTGTATTTTTAAATGTACTGAAATATATTGTATATAGCAAGTATACTATGGTTATATTGTTATAATATATTTTAGGAAAAACTTGATAATTATATGAACTACATGTACACAAGTTATGATAATATTTGATTTTTATACATTTTGAAAGGATGTGAAAACATTTGAATTTGACTAAGTATTGTTTCACACCGGGTTAGGTACATGCCACAGACATACATGTTAAAATGTATTCTTCCCGCATTTAAAAAACCCAAGTATTTTAGACATGGTTTTTATTTAATAGAATAAAGTATGTACAAAAATGATTTCTTGTTATATTTTTTTTAAATTGTTAAACTTATAATTTATGTTTTTAAATAAAATCATCTGTAGTTATATTTATATTGCTTAATGTTTTCAGGTAATCCTACCATGTCAGTAGAAACAACTCTCTATTTTTCCTGGGATTATGCACAAGTTCATTTTCCACACCATGCACAGCAAGTAGAATCAATATACTCCAAAACAACAAGGAAATGTAATATTTTTGGAGTCTAGTCTGAAGGATCTGGTAATAATTTTTTTTCTTTAATTTATGAAATATTTTCATTAAAATTGATGTACATGATGTAATAAAGAGTTACTTTAATAAGAGCCTTTTTCACTTTGAGACTCAGCTATTATTGATTTTTCTGACTGTAAAATGCACTTAAAATGTATTCACATGCATTCAAATTAATGTTATAAATACATATGTGTGTAATGGAAGAAAACAACAAAATTCCTTACATGTACACACATATAAATGTGGAACAGAGGATACCTGTTTTTTAATATATACAGAGACTACATGTATATCTGTAACATGCATTGGTGAAATTCTAATGTAGAAACAATAACAGAGGGAAAATTTTGCAGCTCTTTTAATTTGGGTAAAGGGGAAAAACCCTATATTAAAAGCAGTGTTACTAGTGGAGAGAAGATGAATGCTCTAGTTAGAGAGACAAAATCAACTCTACACATCTTATGTACTTATATTTTCCATGTAAATGCAATTTACTGTACACTTAAATCAAATGTATTACCAGAAAATATAATAGGTAGATACTAATAATAATATGCCAGCTATTTCATGATTTTTTTTTTATTATTAGAAAATAATAACATGTCTTTGTATTGAAATAAATTCAATTTCTCTTAAATACTTGAATGAACTTGGATAACTTCACAATAAAGAACTAGTACACTTGTACATTTTGTACCTTCAGCAAATTAAATATTTTTTTTTGTTTTAAAGGAGAAACAATTCAACTAACCTACTAACAAAATACAACATTAGTGATCTGCATATGATTGCAATGTCTTCTATAACTTTGAATTGATCTTAATGAAGCTTTAAATAATTCAGTATACCACCTTGAAATGGCTATGGAGGAAAGGGATTTTTACATGCTTATATTGAATGACAAATTTGAGATATTGAAAAAATAATATGAATATTTTTTTTTCAATTACAGGTAACTGAAACAGTGCGAAGGTCAAGTAGAAATGTTCGCTATGTTCCATATATTGTAAATGATGTGATGGACCCAGTAATATTATATGTGGAAGTCTTACTTGCAAGAATTCTTTAAGCCATTGAAATATATTACTGACTACTATCACTTTTTTATTGATTCTAAGAATCCACTATTATCCAGGTGTAGTAAAGTGCAAAGAAAGGGTATCATATGAACAATTCACATTTAATTTGCTTTAATTCAAACTATTCTTTAACAAACACAAACCCTTCCAAATGTTTCGATCATAAAGGTTTTGATACAACAAGACAGTGGTACTTGCATGACCATATCGGACAATGTTGTTATTCAGAAGAAGCTACGGAACTGACATGCCCTAAGCCAACTGTTCCAAAGAAGGAAATATACAAGTACAAATCAAGAAAAAGATAATGAGTACAGACCTAAAAGGGGAAGGAAAAAGGCCTTTCTGAATTAAAAATAGACAACAATATGTGTTCATCATGTTTAATATTTAGACAATGCAATAACTATTAATGCATGTATAATGCTTGGTTTAGGTTTATAATGTTTAAAGCCACTTTCAACAATATTTCAATATACCATGGCAGTCAATTTTTTTGGTGGAGAAGATCGGAGTACCCAGAGAAGCATGTCAAGAAATATAATATTTTCTTTTGAAATTATAAATAACTTTACCTTGAAGTAAAATGTCATGGTCACATATAATAGCATATGGTAAATTAACTTGGTATATGGTTTAGGTTTATAGTGTTTAATGCCACTTTCAACAATATCTCAATATATCGCGGCGGTCAGTTTTATTGGTGGAGAAGTCTGGAGTAACCGGAGAAGCATGTCATGAAATAGAATGTTTTCTGTTCAAATTATAAATAACTTGACCTTGAAATAAAAGGTCAAGGTCACAGATAATAGCATATGGTAAATGAATTTGGTTTAATCTAGCCACATGACAAAAATGTAGAGTCTGAGCCCAATGAGAAAAAAAGGTATGAGCAAGATACAATATTTTCATATTACAGTCATTAATTTGACCTTGGGGCACAAAGGTCAAGGTCACGGATAAAAATAGCTATGAAAATTGAATTCTAATAAGTTGATGAATAGACATCCAAATATCAGTAGCCTAAGTCAACCAATAAGAAAGTTGTAGATCTGTGAATGTGGTATGCTACATTGTTGAAAACCATGAAATAGAATGAAAAATCAATTGAAAATAAAAGCAAGGTTTATAGTGAGGCTAATATATAAAATGGTCATATCTGGAAAAGTACTTTAGATATTGCCATACGATTTTCACATAAGCTTTATTGATATAGTACAACACTAAAAATGCCAAAAACTCAAAATCTGATTTTCCCTCATCTGGACCCATTTTCTCAGTCATGGTCATATATTATCATCCCACCTCTGCCGCCATAAATGTCTATATAAGGTTATCTATAACACGTGGTTAATCAGAACCAACCAGGTGTGGTGATTACATATCACTTGAAGACAAGAGTAATGCCGAGGAAATAGAAATGACTACTGCAGCTCTCATTCCAACTCATTGAGTGTTGGATCATTCAGGCTTATATTTCCTGCTAGTTTGCATTATTTTCTATCACATAATATATGGGTGTAAGAAAAGTTTGAATATACGAAAGGGGTAATCAGAAGACGTAAATCGCAGAAGGACACAATACAATGGATGTTCTTCTTCGATATACGAATTCTGATTAACCCTTTGACATCTACAAACTCTTTTTCAGCTATATCATGGCGAACATAAGAACAAGATGATGCTTTGTCCTTGGTACTAAACCAACAAGTTACTTCTACAATGTACCAAACACTGAACACATTCAAAAAGTTGAATAATATGTCACAGATTGCACATGACATTATCGATATGCCTCCTCCTAACACAAAATTACAAAACCGTCTGAAATAATGCTTGTAATACTACTAAAATCAATTAATGTCTCGTGACATATCCAATGTGGGACATTTACTGGAACTGAAAATAATAAGGATGTACTCTGTATATGTTCCGGTGGACAGCCATATGAAATATACACTGGTGTCAATATTTTCATAATAAACCAATATATTTCTTGACCTAAAAAGTTGTGTACCTAACATATAAAAATCGTAGTTTTTTATATAGCCATTTTTTATAAGAAAACAAACTAGGTGGTCTCTTTTAAATTAAAGACTAAAATAATGAACTTCATGTCTGTTTTTTTTTTTCTAACAAAATATAATCAAGACAACTCAAGTATTGTCAACAATATGCAATAAAATTTGCTTACAATGTTCCCTTTATCGGGCCCCTTTGTAGAGTTTGCGTTTGTTTTTTTTTATTGATTTCATCACGTATTTCCGATAGTGTCATTCTTACTAAATATCATTGTATAATATTAACTGATTACCCCGAGTTCCATTTTCATATATATATTTCTTAAATTATATTAATTGTAACGAAATTACTTGCAACATGCTTCCGGGTTATTTGTAGCCGTATTCGGAAAACTTATAATACAGTCGACTTATAATTAGGTAGTGTTAATGGCGATTTGACCACCAGAAATTCGAATTCTTTTCACTAATTACGATATTATAACATATTTTTCAAATCTATGTTCATGTTCAGAACATTGTATTAGTATAAAACATCGAATATTGGGAACTTTTGATATAAACAAAAAAAATCAATTCTGACAGCCATATGTCCTTGTATGATTTCAATTTATTGAATTAAAATACCACATCACGATGTACTTGAAAGCTTTAAATAAATCAATAGTAATAATCAGTTTTAATACCTATAAAATTTTACACTTTGTCTTTATTGGAAATCCAAGTAATTGTAAAATCTTTGGGAGTAATAAAGTCGAAGGGTCTTAAAACAGGGTACCCAAAATCAGGGAAACCACTCTAAATTTCCCTCAATTCGCTAATTGGGCTCGTTCTCGTCAGCTCAATGACTCAATCCATATACCTGCCTAGCACGTTTCCGGATGGCGGATGAGATGTGCCTTCTCTTGTGAGCCAAAGAGTCGGTTTGTATCAATATATTTAGTGCACTATTTAAATGGGTCACCAATAATTGAAAAAATATATGAATTAATATAGCTTTCGTATTTCCAATATATGAATTGGCATGGTGTTCATGAAGAGAGAATATACGCACTCCATCGTCACTATCGTATCCAATTTTACCTTAGATACTACCCCTCCCTCAATCATTAATCATATATTTTTATAAAACAAAATCAAACCCGGAGGATAATATATTTTCTGCAGTCTCAGATTTTATTTACACTCACATCTGCATGAAAGGGTACATCAATACAGCAAATCATTGTCAACAAGGGCAAGCGTGGCGTATCCCCTTACCATTAGCACCCTAAAACATTCAAAGTTCAACTGTGACCTTGGTTGAAATCCATTGAACCATGTTGACTCTAGAGTGTTCACAAGAAATGTTACGGCAGGACGGAATGATGCACAGACGGACGGACGAACAGTAGCGTTACTATGTCCCCTTCGCAACTTTGTTGGCGAGGGGATAATAAATGGCAGTCTAATTTCCCCCATTAATGAATAGTGCATATAATGTAAACCTTTATATAAAGGACAATTGCTCATGAAGGCCATATTCCCAGATTCTCATGAGTGGCCGCTATATACAGGATTTACTGTACATTAAAAACTATTTTGATATAGATTTCTCTAAGTATTTAAAATTGAAAACGTTCAACACGAATGGTAAACCCATTACAAGAAACTCAGTAAAGACTAATTTTATCTAACATTTGATGACATATCACAATACTATTCACACATTTACTGGTACAAAAAAAACCCAGAGACCATATGGATTATCTATCTACTTCAGAATTGAGCTCGTCAAACACTGGATAACTAAGTGGCAATGCTTTAAACACTTATTTTGTAGGATACATGTACCTGTTAATCAGGGTGTACTATTGCCCGGTATCTAATATGAAAAAAGATAAAATACAAAAAAACAGATGATATTGCAATAAAAACTTAGATACCAAATTGAATGTGCACGACCCGTCTCTTGAATAACATTCACCAGTCAAGCTCAAATTCAAAATATTGGAACATAAAATGGAAACACACTTTATGTTTATGAATTAGTTCAGGCAATATCTCCTATAGCATTGACATGAGGTGAATTCCCTATGAAAAACTAGTTCGTATATATTAAGTATATGTCATTAATAGGAAGATAAAAAAATACCATATTTGGAGGTATATAAAGAAAGCAAAACTAATTATTTCATTTCTGTATTACTGTATTGAGATGCCTTGAATATATGCCATTAATGCATTAAAAAATACAATCTACAAATAATACCTAATGAATAATAGCCATTCGTTTGCACGTAACTTTCTTATAATAACAATATAAAACAAACATTTGGTTTCTGAAATAATAGTTTGAACTTTAAACCAATCAGAAAGCGCTAATCGGACCGAGCTAGTCGCCATGTTGATTTTATAATTGGAACATGAATCCAACCATGCAAGCAGCATACCTGACTAGCGTTATACGTTTTGATCTAGTGGTCTCACAAATGAAGATTTAAACCTTTCGATAAACATTTATTCTAGGCCATGATGGAGCAAGATACTCTTAGAAGACTACGTTGCTCCTAGGTTGAATGTGTCGCCATTAAAAGTCTACGGTCGTTTTCACACACGGGAATCTTATCAGAAACAGGAATTGCTCTCCCTTCTCGAGCAACTGAGTAAATCTCTGGCTTTTTGTAAGGTTCAGTGTTGCTTAACTTGTCAGTTTTTCTGAGTTTTTATTTTGCTTATCTTCGTTCTGTGTATTTTAGCTAATGTTGCCAGAGTTCATGGATTGTCAATTCTTGATTGCCCTTTCTGTTCTGTCTAACGGTTATTTACAAAGGAACGATGAGCAATGATGGATGACATATATTGCCACAGTCTCGAATGGCTCTTTGAGTTAGACGATGAATTAGATATCTACTACTGGAAGGTACAGTTCCTAAGTAATGTAATTATTAATAAAACTAAGGTTTTCTTCCCGCAGACATATGTGACCTTACCCGATTTTAGGCCCTTCTGTTTTATTGTTCCCACACTTTTGAATGATTTGACTTTCTAATCTATCGATTATGAGCGTACCTAATGAATGTTATTCCAGGCACGCGTCGTGCGCAAGTTTGATAACTACCTTTTTATTTTAATATAGTAAAATATGATATTGTACTTTAATGGTAAATGTTCTGTGATATCTGTGTTTTTATTTATGCTGATGATTTGTTTCATAAATGCTAGTAAGACACATCTTTCTAGCCCACTCGATGGCTTACAAAACATTTTAATATGTCACTCTCAAAGCAACTCTTCAATTTATTCTATATTATAAAAAACAAAAGCATTATCCATTGATAAGCGGGACAGTTGACATATCACTGACCAAAACTAATTAAAAAATAGTATGCAATTCCTGGAAGCGAATTCATATCTTTCTAATAAAATGGATAACAAATTATTTCTCCCATTATGACGTCATTTTAACCCCGCTGAACCAGTGGTGTAAAAATCTGTAATCCTCTAGACGATTAAAATGTTTCGTGCCTTTCCCCGCATTTGACTCGTTTGACGACTTTTGAAATAAAGATTGTGTTAAATAATGGGAGAAACAAATTCTCCTTTAGTTGCCCATGTGGGTTACGATATTGCTCCACTCTCGAGAGTTAAATTAAAAATGTTAACCACTCGCCTCACGACTCGTGGTTAAAATTTAAATTGATCTCTCTCGCGTGGAGAAATATCGTAAACCACGGGCTACTGAAGGAGAATCTATATGTAACTAACCATTAGTTTTCATACAAAAAATATGATTTTCATACGGACATGCTTGACTATATGGCTGTACTTTTCTGCCTATGACAAACATGTTACAATAACTTATGCGTATCTGCTTATGACAAACTTGCTACTAGAATGTAAAGCAACCAAGTTTTTTCATACGAATATAATTTAAAGATTGAAAATATGGCTGCATTTATCTGCTGATGACAATTTTACAATAACTTATGAAAACAGTGATTCACTGGAGCAGTTCAAGACGATAAAGTAAAACAAACTAAACAAAAACAACAAAAAGCAAAGCAAAAGACAAACAAATGATATTAAAATTGGAAAAACAACAAACGAAAAAGCGAAAACAAAATACAAAAATACACCAAACCTCGAGTGACCCTAATTAAAAATGAATTCATGACCTTAATTTTTGTCTGTGCCATTTTTGAACAAGCATTACAAGAAAGAATGTGCGCATTGTAGAAACTATAATTATAGTTAAAAAAATCGCGAAATATATTTGATTTATATGAAAATTTTAAATGTGAACTGAATTATTCCAAATATAATTTCACTGGATTATACAAACGATATTACGACAAATTTTCAAGAATACAATGTATGTACAATAAATCAATAAAAAAACAGAATATGATAATCTCATTTTAGAGCAACATATACTCTCAAGGAAAAAATGATAAAGTACAGTCACATAGCATGAACCATAAATAAATACAAAAAGGGAATAAAAACGAAATGAAACAACAAGACAAATAAGCAAACAAACAAACCTTGAAACAAAAACTGTAAAGGAAAACACCAACAACACATACATAGACAAGCAAGCGAAAATAATATAAAAATCTATAAAGACAAAAATTGAAATTCCGAAATGAAGAACAATACATCAAAACACACCGATCCCCACCCCATCGCAACCAAACCCAAGTCATGCAAGCACAAATAATGAAGAAGGAAAAATGTAAAAGAAGGCGCGAAACGTTTTTTTTTAACGTTAATTATGTGTAACGTCAAGTGTCACCAGCATCGCGCGTAACGTCTAGAGAAGGTATAGCACCCTCTAGCCCACTACATTATATACAGATTAATACATGGGCATTTCCGTATTGGCCTGGTTATCATCCCGGGACACCGATATTGGCCTGAGACGAAGTCGAGTGTCAATATGGGTCGAGGGATGATAGTCCAATACGGACGACTCCGGTCAGTCCTATTATAACTAGATCGGAATCCTCTAGACCTTTCGAGAATCGCAAGCAAATGTCTCGAGAGATGCCTGTCCTCTGTTGAAGGTCACTATGGAGAGACGCAGACCAAACAGAGAGCATGCACATATTGAAGATTATTTTAGATACGACGATGTCAAGAATGGAAGCAGAGGCTATATCCATTAAGACATAAAGGATCTAAAACTCAGCAGAGCCTCGTTGGAGACCAGAAATCTTTCCCGCCGGTGTCTGAGATTTTTCCGTCTTGCCCTCTTACCGGTGTTTGATTCTTTTTCTCACTAATATTTTATTGAAAGTACAGTATTTTCCTTCAAGAGACACCCCATACATGAAATATGACGTAGCACATATCTTGACGTCATTGAGGAATGACGTCAAATGTATTGAAAAGGACATCTAGAAATACGAAAAAATGAAAATAAAAGACACAAATATATTTAATACGGTTAGATTCTGCATTAAAAAAACAATGGTTAAATTCGTATTATATCTGTTATTCAGCTATCAGACAGGTATATAATGTGACATTCTCGGCGTAGAATGACATTTTGCGAAATGTAACATTTTTACGGGAAAAGTAGCGTGAAATTATTATCTCACCCAGGGGTTAAGACATATAGGGTCTAACACCGGGAGAGGTGCAAGATAGTAAAATCTGTGACACCCGAGGGTAAGATTTAAATCGTATAGGACGAGGCTTGTCCGAGTCTGATACGATTTAAATCTTACCCGAGGGTGTCACAGATTTTACTAACTTGCACCTATTACGGTGTTTGATTCTTTTTCTCGCCCATTTCTACCGTGTCAATGTTTGTTTACTTTTTGTGCAGTTTGGCGCATTAATTTGCGAACCGTATCACAGGACCAAAATGCCACGTAATAAAATAAAACAAGATTATCATTTTACAACTTTAAAGAGGTTCAAAATAATAAAGTTAACAAACTTGTGATGGATTCTACAATAACAAAATCTTGCACCTTTAACAAAGTTTGCCTCTTTTTCTCATCTCTTTCTATTTGTTTACGTTGAGAAAATATAGAGTAGCTAAGGTAAATAACAAATATTACCTCCCTTTGACCAACGTCAAAAATAATTTGCTTACCGACATTTATCGCTGTTGTAGTAGCATTTATAATATATTTATAAAATACATTGTATTTTATTTTGAAATATTTTTAAAATATTGCCAAAACACTATAAATCGACAATGGAAAACAATTTTGCGGGAAAAACGGCTTGTAGCTTTTCTTACCCTTGAGCCGGGGTAAGATAGAAAAATCTTTTTCACCTAAATTAACGGACTACTTTATCCAAGGGGTGAGAAATATAGAGTCTAACACCGGCAAAAGTGCAAAACAGGAAAATCTCCGACACCCGAGGGTAAGATTTCAATCGTTCGCTGACGAGGCTCGCCGAGTCAGCGAACGATTGAAATCTTATCCGAGGGTGTCGCAGATTTATGTTTAAACATATTTTATTTGCCAATTAAACAGACAAAATGGATTAGACACAAGTAAAACATACTTATGAAGTCTTCTCCAAATTACAATGTGTTACAGTAAAGAAGTACATAAAAGGCATGCATTACTATATGTAGCAATAATAACGAATCAATGATGATATTCACATTAACAAAAAATGGAGAAAAAAAATTAAGATGGATTCATATGATGTGCATGTTCAACCAATTCAATTCCAGTTATATCACTTTTATCAGCTGTTACCTAATTTTTTCGTTTACATTCCAATTCGAGCGTTTTCCCGCAAATTTTATTTCCATTGCTGAAGTAAATATTCAATTTATTCATATGCATCCGTGTCTTGGCAGTATTTTAAATGTATTTCATAATAAAATGTAAATATTCCGGCAGTGTGGTATTGTTTTGCTTTCCATTTATTATTTCAACCAATCAATGCCTATCACCACTAACGTTGGGAGTTCGAATCCCGCTCAGGCGAGGTGTACTCGATACAACATTATGTGATATAGTTTGTCAGTGACTTGCGGCAGGTATGTGATTTTCTCGGAGTAATCCCGTTTCCTCTACCAATAAAACTGACCGCCACGCTATAACTGAAATAGTGTTGAAAGTGGCGTTACGCACCATTAACCAAACCAAAATATTGGATTTTGTAAATATTCCGGCAGTACGGTATGTGTTGTTTTCTACTTTATTATGTTCACCTACATGTAGCCTGAAACTCATTGAATGAAGTTAAGATGACAAAATAATAATAAAAAAAAAAATTCAAACATTTATACTATACCAAACTACATATTATACCGAATAAACAAATCTATATAAACAAAAATAATATTAAAAGAAAATACATTACCACAGCCGCGTGCACAAAGTTAAATTATCATCAGTTTTAACCAGATAGTATATAACAATATAATGCTGCGTTTGATCTGCAGTCCATATTAAAGTATTTCAGTTAATATTCCAGGACAATAATGACATTCTTCATCCATTACTGTCTATTATCTAACTACTCTATTGTGGTGTCGTCTCTTTGACTTTTCAATCTTGTATTACAGTATATCATGTAAAAGGAGCGCATGTGTAAGGTATATATTCATAAGTTATTAAATACATTTTTGAAAAAAAAATAGCATCAAAGGATTGTTTGTCTTTGTACTGCGAATTCTAGACGTTTAAAGCCATTTGTTATTTGAATTGCTATTATTTTGACAATTAAAGTAGATTATCTCCCTGAGTGGTGATATTTCAAAAGGAAAACATCGAAAGAGTGCGTGCGTATGTGTGGGGATATATGTGTGTGGGACAGATATGTGTGTGTGTGCGCATGTTTGTGTGCGATGGATATATGTGGGTGTGGGTGTTATGATGTACATATATGTATGTTAAAAGAATTGTTGTCATGAATTGTAATTTAT
>MJUT01035641.1:27303-44675 GCA_002080005.1 Gigantidas platifrons
CTGTGACATTTTGTCCTATCAAAATTGTGACTTTTTGTCCTGTGACTTTCTGTCCGTTTACCTTGATTTATTGTAAACATGTCCTGAATATAGCTGAAAAATTGCTCGCATGACGTAAAACATCAATCAATCAATAAATCATATATAACTGTAGAGGTAATCTGATAATTGTTTTGTTTGTTTTATATAGTACGTTGTGCATTATAAATGAAAGTTTTTTTTTGGTTCAAATCAATAATTTCCTTCCTTGTCCTTAAATAAAAACGTATTGAGTTGGACACATTGGCGTCATAAATAAAATTATGATTAAAATATGACTAATTATACATTTCTTCAAATAAGTATTATTCTTATAACAAATAACTACATATATTAATGATCAATATATTTAATTTGTACATATAAAATATAAGACAATAACATGAATAATGAACAATATAAAAAGTGTCAATATCTTGGCTGTGTTCTGTTTGTGCGTGGTCTTTTTCTCTGGTGTGATTTACGTGCAAGTTTTTGTGGTAGCGGTATATCAAATTTCCCATCTGTTGAGTGCACACATGCTTTGTCACCACGATTAAATGTCTTATAACTCCCTTATAACATAACCTTTTTCAATCAAAATTAATACATTTGTAATTCAGGTTTTTTATAATATATGTTTCGTCTAAAGCAATCATTATGCACAACAAAACATCCCTTCATGTCCTTAGTGACAGTTTTTAGGGTCTTGGTGCAAGATAAATAATAATAAAAAAAGTAGCCTATTATCTTATATGGAAGAAGATCGGAAAAACAAAACAAAAACACGAAGATTTCACAAAACATACAATTTTCTTATTTACACATTTAATTATAACAGGCATATAAATAATACAAAAGACATATATACTTATGGATATTCAAATATACAGTATATTTAATGTATATTCGGGTGTCACGCATGAGTTCGTCTAGAATAACTACGCGTGCCAAGGATTACAGACAAAATCATTATTTAATCAAAAACTGTTCATTGTATTACTATGAACATTTAAAATTATGCTTAATTTCTACATTTTGATGCATTGCAGTGTATTTTGTGTTAGAAAAACATCTCCTTCATGTCCTAATTAGTGGCAGTATGTAGAGTATTAGTGCACTAAGACGGTCTTAGCGGTGTTTAGACGCACCCGTAATTCGTACCTGTGCTAACAATGATTTTATGAAGTCACTTCTATTATCTCTGACATGAACTGGAAATTAGATAATAATTATTTATCTGCTAAATGAAAATCCAATTGGTGCTTGTTTGACATATTTGAAACAAATGTGTTAAGCTAAATCATTGTACGGTTGAAATTTTGGGTTTCGGTGAAAATAATAATTGTTTTGAAAATATCATTTTTAAGTTGTCATCAATATCCCATCAACTTTTTGCATATTATTTTCACATACATGTAGCAAATGCAAAAATGTATATTGACACCATGCATATGAACAGATCATATATACAATTGTGCTTCATCAAATATTCGGACCTTTCAAAAAATAAACTAATAGTTATTGCAAATGTAAACTAACGCCTCGGAGATATTTCCCAAATTCTCCTACAGTAATAAATTACAAATAACACATTATTAAAAAGTAAATTGGTTATTATAATTGTTATATTACACGGAATAGTAAACGTGATATGGGAATCATGCTTTGGGGATAATTTTCGGAAGCTCCAGATGAGCAAATACCGAATTTTTAATAGACATATATAGATATTTGTTTAATGTTGTCGTTTACTCCTTTAATTTCAATGCAAACAACATATCAATTAAAAAAACAACGTTACTATCTAGATTGAATGATCAGCGAAATTAATGCATGTACTTTTTTTTATTCAAATGCGTGTATTTGGTAGTAAACATACGATTTACGCAATTTCATCGCTTCAATCAATGATTTATTTCTATGTAAATAATTTGATCTGTAATAAATGTATGCACTCGATAACAGGATTAATTTTAATTTTTATTGCAAGTAGATTTTATTGGGGAAACAAATAATCTTTCTAAGATTATTATACAAATGTGATTATTTAAGTCAGTTGTAAATTACGTGCATCACGCTTTTCAAGTTCCGTTGAACGTGCTATATTACTCCCTAAATGAAATAACAAGAATTGTTAACATCAGTTCAGGTAATATTTATTATTTTAAAGGATTACACAAAATATACGTGTGCTGTGTATCAATCAATGAAGTGCTGTCGTGTTTTCCGCGGCTGATTTCCACGACGATCGTGGGTTCCCACTATATAGCCCAGTCCGATAACCGTTGTTACCTCCCTTGTCGAATTGGAGCTCTCCAGTGTTTTACGACTTCGGGTGAGTATGACTTTCCTCGGTTCAGTCGTTAATGTAAACAACCGATTGTATGGACGTGTCAATTGCCGATCTCGATCAGTTTAAAGTAAAACAATTGAAAGATTTTCTTCGCTCACGTGGAGAACTTGTTGCCGGTTCGAAAAGTGAACTTCTACAAAGAGCCAAAGGGGTTTTGTTATTGATGAAACAACCACTTTCGGACATTAAACACCGTGATGAGAACTTGGACAACCAATCACAATGAAGGTTTTCTCCAACTATGATAAGTGGTTTCTGAATTGTCTCCAGTTGAAATAAAATACCCTTGGACTTTGTAGAAGTAACTTGACACTTGAACATATATATGTCAAAGCCTGAAAATAATCACTAAGCAGTGAGGATTCCTTATAAATGTCTTTATGACAATTATTGAAGTTGGACAGAAGTCAGTTAATCATTGTTAATTGTTAGCTAAAAATTATGATTGTTGCTTCTATTTTACATTTCTTTTAGCTTGACAATAAATATAAAAAAATGTTACTGCCAAAAATTGCTGAAAGAGATATTTGTGTTTTAAGTCATATTAATTAAATAGGAAGAATTTGCATATTTAAAATACATATGGTGATATGACAAGTGAAGTAATCTTAATCGCAGTTATGGCATACCTATATAAAACTATATTTATAAATTATGGAAGCTAATCTGTGTAAAGACGTAGGATATCGGAATTGTCGGTTGGCCAATACGTAATAAAACAAACATCAGTAAAATTAAATATTTTACTAGAAAAAAAGAATAAGTAAAAAAAAAATATGCATCAAACAATCATAATTCTTGACACCAAAAATAACCAAAAATAATTCAAACAAAATTACAAAACATGCACAAAATGAAATAAAATACACACAAAATAATAATAATAGAAATCAACAATCAATTTCAAATTTGCATACCTTCAGTTCAGTTCACTGTCAAAAAGAAAATTGTTCAAATGAAACCAGATTTATTGTTCTTGGTTGTTGAGCAGATAATAAAATAAATAACGATATGCTAGCAATGTTATACACTTCAAACTAAGTTCTGATTTAACAAAAATAAAAAATAAAAATTATGAACTCTCACTTCGATACACAACTGTTGACTTCCGAATTATAGTTTCCGGTATGCAACTTCCATAACATCCGGTTCACAACCACGGACTATAACTTCCGGTTTATGAATTTGGTTTTCAAATTCCGGTTCACAATATGCAACAAGTTTCCGACCATGAATTAACTTCCGGTTAACAACTACGGAATAACTTCCGGCTTACAACTACGGAATAACTTCCGGCTTACAACATCCAGTTCCCAACCACGTACTAACTTCCGGTTCTCAATTTCCGGTGTACAACCAGACTAACTTCCGGTTCTCATAGTACGGACTATAACTTCCGGTACTCAATAACTTCCTTAAATTACATACCAGCACGTAACATCTACCATATATCCAAACATTTCTCGAACCCAAATTCAACATTACAACCATCCCCTGAAAGTATACGAAAATAATCAATATTTTACCTTTACATCAACAGAACATCAGTACTTTTATAAACTTGCGGTGTATTTGACTGGCTAATACGACTAAACGAAAATAAATAAAATGACTTACCCGAGTGGAAATAAAACGTATCCTGTGATAATTCCATGTCCTGTATTTGACAATTTTAAACTTTCACCAACCATTTATTCCATGTAATACATTTAAGGTCTATCCTCGTCCAGTGTTCAGTGCGGTATGCCTGGTATACCTCGTGTGTCCTACCTCAACTGACTAGTCACGAGATTTCGTTTGGCGGGAACTAATTACCTGTAATTAGCTGCCGATAGCTGGATTTTAAATACCTACCTGTATTGATTTTTCCAACTTATCGTATGTTATCAGACTGGCTAAAATAATCGTAATTAAATAATAAAAATTAAAAGACAGTTTGTTACATACGTCCTTCACCAGAAGACTAAACATCGTTTTAGTCCAACCTAAATTATCAAACTTCAGCTAGAGTATCTACCAAAAAAAATCAAAACACAACAACAAATCCATCTGAAATCCCATAAAACAATAAAATAAATTATAAATCTACACTACGCCACTCGGGGGTCTACACCCTCGTCACATCTGGACAGTGCATCTGCAACAATATTCGCTTTTCCTGTAATGTGAGATATAGAAAATTTGAAGTCTTGAAGAATTAAACTCCACCTTAGTAACCGCTGGCTACTCGTTTTCATCCTGTACAGCCACTGCAATGGTGCATGATCTGAATTTACAGTAGACTCTTTACCTTCTAAGTAAACCCTTAACATTTTGACTGCCCACAGAATGGCATAACACTCCTTTTCAATAACTGCATAATTACATTCCGCCCCACTAAACTTTTTACTTATGAACATCACAGGATGTCTCCCATCTTCAAATTCCTGCTGTAAAACCGCACCCATCCCAGTCTGAGATGCATCAGTCTGCAAAATAAATTTTCTATTGAAATCAGGATTTCTTAATACAGAATCTTTGCAAATTTCACCTTTTAACTTATCAAATGACTCTTGATGAATATCTAACCATTTCACTTTGTTTGGAGCATTTTTCTTCGTTAGATCAGTGAGAGGTACAGCGATGTCGGCAAAATTCGGAATAAATTTCCGGTAAAAACCAATAAGTCCTAGTAATGATCGAACGTTTTTCTTTGTCTTAGGAATCGGAAAGTGTTTGATTGATGCAACCTTGTCTTGTACGGGTTTAATCATACCTCTTCCTGCAATGTGACCCAAAAACTCTAATTCTGAGAAACCAAAAGAACATTTGCTCGGTCTCGCTGTCAACTTTGCGTTTTAAGTTCCTGAAAAACAAGTTTTAAATGTTCTAAATGAAATAACCAATTATCACTGAATATTCCAACATCGTCAAAAAATGAGTCAGCGTATTCCTCGTGACCCTTTAGTACTTTATTCATGAGACAGACGAAAGTTGCTCCTGCATTAACCATCCCAAAAGGCATAACTGAAAATTGATATTGTCCAAATGGTGTAACAAAGGCACTCTTACGTTTCGCGTCCTCGTCGAGGGGTACCTGCCAATAACCTTTGGTCATATCGATTTTGCTTACGTATTTCGCATTGCTGACTCTATGTAGAACTTCATCCATGCGTGGCATTGGTCTAGGATCAAATATTGTCTCACTGTTTAGTGCTCTGAAATCGACGCAGAAACGGATCGTGTTGTCTTTCTTCCGGACTAAGACCACTGGTGCAGCGTACGGACTATCGGAACTTTCGACAATACATGCCTTGAGCATTTTATCGACCTCCTCTTTGACTTGATTTCTCATATCATAATGGATAAGGTCTCTTGTAAATCGGTTCATTGGTTCTTGTATTGACAACATGCTTGATAACGTTTGTCACTTGCGGAACATCGCTAAATATGTCGCTATATTCGGATAACAAATCATGTAACTGCTACTTTTGCTCAACTGTTAGTTCATCGCAAAGTGTGACGTCATTGATGCTTTCTTTACTTTCAATGTTCGGTGTTAAACTAACATTTAAATCAGAATCGCAATCCTCATCTGGAGTACTTAATCCTGATATAACCTCCAAGCAAGCTAGTACTTCATTTCTACTGTCTTGTCTATCATCTGTGCGCTCGTACCATAATTTCAACATGTTTACGTGAAATATTTTCTCTGTTTTTCCATTGATTTTTATCTTGTAATCCACCGGATTAACTTTGTCAATGATGGTGTACGGACCTTTCCAACTTGCGAGTAATTTTGATGTATGTGTTGGAAGCAAAACTAACACTTTTTGACCTACCTCTAATTTCCTCGATCTTGATTTCTTGTCGTGATAACTTTTCTGTTTTGTCTTTGCTTTTCTCTCATTTATAGTTGCTAAATCTGCCATTGACTTCAATTTGCTTCTAGTATCTAAAATATAACTAAGTACAGAATTATCACTCTCACTTGGTTCTTCCCATTCCTCTTTGAGAATGGCAAGTGGTCCCCTAACATGCCTGCCGTATAGCAATTCAAACGGAGAAAAACCTGTTGTCTCGTTTGGAACTTCTCTGTAAGCGAAGAGGATGTACGGAATAAATTTGTCCCAGTTTGATGGTTCTTTTTGTGCATAACTCTTGAGCATTTTCTTCAATACACCATTGAAATTCTCAACTAGACCGTTTGCTTCTGGATGGTAAGGTGTAGTGCAAAGTTTGTTTATCTTAAGTAATTTACATACCTGTTTAATGAGGTCTGACATGAATTTACTACCTTGATCGGTCAGTAGTTCTTTTGGAACACCTACTCTGGAAAACATACTAATAAGAGCATCTGCTACTGTCTCAGCCTCTTGATTCTTTAATGACATAGCTTCAGGATATCTAGTGGCATAATCAATGCAAACTAAAATATATCTATTCCTGTTATTAGTCAATGGTAAAGGACCAACAAAATCAATTGCTATTCTTTGAAATGGCTCTTCAATTGGAGGAATACTTATTAGAGGGGTTCTTGTTATTCTACCTTTCTGTATACCTTTTTGACATTCTGGGCAACTCCTACAATACTCTGAAATATCTGTAAAAATACCTGGCCAAAAGAAATGCCGCATTATCCTGTCCCTTGTTTTCTTTGTACCTAAATGTCTCACTAATAAAACGTCATGACCTAAAGATAAAACTGTTTTTCTCGTGATATTAGGAACAACAATTTGTCTTATTACTTCACCTAAATTAGTTTTAAACAGTCTGTACAAAATATTAGTTCTGAAAACAAAACAAGACGAAAAATCACCACTAGGTTCATTTATAACTAAAGATCTCACTTTATCCAAGCTGGAATCTTTCTTTGGCACCTCAATCGGGTCTTGTCTACTACAGAATGAAAACGTATTTTCAGGATTGCTTATTTCTACTGTTTCACTGACTGGTGTATCATTGATGTATACCTTTTCACTGGCTTGATCTTTTTCTACTTCTTTTAATTATTTTGCTCTCTGTTTTCTAGTTTGAACAGCACTGCATGGACATGCTGTCAGATCTGTAGACTCTTCACCTAAATAATTTGAAAAGGTTAATTCATTAGAATTATGGATAGCTAACTGATTATCTACTGGTTTCGGTATAGAAGTGTTTACCAAATTTCCTACTATGAGATCTGCAAATGGAGATTCTAAAACTAAAGCTAATACAGTACCTGTGATATAAGGTGCTACAATATCAATCCATACTTCCTGACATTCTCTAACAGTACCATCTGCCAACGAAATCTTTCTTACCTCACCTGTAAAATTTGCTGGTTCAACATATTTTCTGTGTACGAAAACAGTTGAGCTTCCTGTATCTCTGAGAACACTAACATATTTATTATTTACCTTTCCATCTACCATTTCAATACCAGAGGCTTTCTTTCCTGTGTGTTCTGTTCCTGACACTCCCGGTAAGCGGACTGTAACGCCAGATACATAACGTTTTATACCGTCTGATTTCTCAGCACTTATCTGATTCTGAGTGTTATCTATACAGAGACCTAACTTACCTGGGTTGAATTTTACATTCTGAGATGTTGGACAGTGCGACGCTATGTGGCCTTGACGATTACATTTGAAACATGTACGGACCTCTTTTTTATACTGACTATCCTGGCTGTGGTTATTATTCTGTGGACGTTTTGGAAAACTATTTCCCGACTGCGGTTTAGTGCTACTGCCCACCTGTACATTTTTCCTCGCACTTTGAAAGGATTCTGCTAAATCAACAAGCGTATTCACATTTCTAGGTCTATGTTCTTGAACCCAAAGTTTAAGATCTTTGTTACACCCACTCAACAGCTTTTCTCTCATCATAAGGTCCAACAGTTTCTCAAAGTTCACGCCAATATCTTCCCTTTCACACCAATGTAAAAAAAAAACCTTCTACTCTAACCGTATATTCTCGAAATGACTCATCACGCAGCTGAAAAGCATTCCTAAATTTTTCTCTATACGCGTCTGATGTCAGCTCATACCGTACTAGTATAGCCGTTTTAACCTTCTCATATTCTACACTATCTTCTTCACTAAGTCTGGAGAAAGCTTCCAGTGCTTTACCCGTTAGCAAAGGGATTAAACGCAACGCCCATTCTCGTTTGTGAACTTTGTGAAGTACTAACAGTCTTTCAAAAGACTTCAAATACACATCAGGATCGTCTCCCTCTTTAAACTTAGGCAATTTAGACTTAAGTTTATCTGAACTATGTACCTGATTCGCTCCTTGTGCCAACTCTTTCTCTTTGAACTCTAACTCTTTCAATCGAACTTCTCTTTCCATCTCTGCTGTCTTTAACTTATAAGTCTGCTCAATCTCTGCCTTTCTCATTTCTCTCTCTGCTGCTCTTTCTTCTCTCTCTGTCGCCTGCATCTCTCTATATAGACTTAAACAGGATGATACAGACTCGCCCTTAGATATCAACTCTGATACCCAATCTGGCAAACCTGCTAAAGACATTTTCAATATAAAAATTTAAACAACAAAAATACAATACTACAAATATATATTTATTAAATATTGACCAGTGACAATCCCACCGCTGCCACCATTGTAAAGACATAGGATATCGGAATTGTCGGTTGGCCAATACGTAATAAAACAAACATCAGTAAAATTAAATATTTTACTAGAAGAAAAGAATAAGCAAAAAAAAAATATGCATAAAACAATCATAATTCTTCACACCAAAAATAACCAAAAATAATTCAAAAAAAATTACAAAACATGCACAAAATGAAATAAAATACACACAAAATAATAATAATAGAAATCAACAATCAATTTCAAATTTGCATACCTTCAGTTCAGTTCACTGTCAAAAAGAAAATTGTTCAAATGAAACCAGATTTAATGTTCTTGGTTGTTGAGCAGATAATAAAATAAATAACGATATGCTAGCAATGTTATACACTTCAAACTAAGTTCTGATTTAACAAAAATAAAAAATAAAAATTATGAACCCTCACTTCGGATACACAACTGTTGACTTCCGAATTATAGCTTCCGGTATGCAACTTCCATAACATCCGGTTCACAACCACGGACTATAACTTCCGGTTTATGAATTTGGTCTTCAACTTCCGGTTCACAATATACGTTTCCGACCATGAACTAACTTCCGGTTAACAACTACGGAATAACTTCCGGCTTACAACTACGGAATAACTTCCGGCTTACAACATCCAGTTCCCAACCACGTACTAACTTCCGGTTCTCAATTTCCGGAGTACAACCAGAGTAACTTCCGGTTCTCATAGTACGGACTATAACTTCCGGTACTCAATAACTTCCTTAAATTACATACCAGCACGTAACATCTACCATATATCCAAACATTTCTCGAACCCAAATTCAACATTACAACCAACCCCTGAAAGTATACGAAAATAATCAATAGTTTACCTTTACATCAACAGAACATCAGTACTGTTATTAACTTGCGGTGTGTTTGACTGGCTAATACGACTGAACGAAAATAAATAAAATGACTTACCCGAGTGGAAATAAAACGTATCCTGTGATAATTCCATGTCCTGTATTTGACAATTTTAAACTTTCACCAACCATTTATTCCATGTAATACATTTAAGGTCTATCCTCGTCCAGTGTTCAGTGCGGTATGCCTGGTATACCTCGTGTGTCCTACCTCAACTGACCAGTCACGTGATTTCGTTTGGTGGGAACTAATTACCTGTAATTAGCTCCCGATAGCTGGATTTTAAATACCTACCTGTATTGATTTTTCCAACTTATCGTATGTTATCAGACTGGCTAAAATAATCGTAATTAAATAATAAAAATTAAAAGACAGTTAGTTACAATCTGTGAGGAAATATTTGTCCGTTTTACTCATCTTACATATTTTATGTACTATTTGTAACAAGAAATGTCGAGCTTTACTGATATTGCAGGAAAATATAACTATTAGGGTAGAGTGATCGAAAGTCGGACTGGATCGTAAGTCGGACGATATTGTGAGGTATTTTTGATTATTTGCTCAAACTTAAAGTTATTTATCAACGATTGCACTGCAATCCCGGAGCTCCAATCTGCTGTTTCTTATCTCCCCTTATATGTCACGTTTTTTCCGGTCTTTGACCACGCCTACTTGCAAAAAGTAATTCTCTATCCAGAGTTGTCGTTCCTGCTACGCTACACAACATCTCTGTCAACGCTCATTACACAAGATTTTTGTAAAATTTAGAAACAGAAAAAACAATCTACTTAAAATGCCGCAGCTACTTATATTTGACGGTCATTCGTCCCACAACAACCTTGAATTCACTGAAACTGCAAGACACGAAAACATAATTCTTCTTGAATTACCTAGTCACACGAGCCATTGGACACAACCATTTCATAGGTATGTATTCAAATCGCTTAAAAATCATTGGAACGCCGAATTGGATAATTTCATTCGCATGACCGGCATTGCAGTTGGCCACGCCCAATTCCTCAAAGTATTTTCACAGGCTTGGGAAAAAGCAATGACGCCAAATAACCTGAAGAGTGGATTCAGGGCAACCGGGATTACAACCCTGGTGCAATACCAGATGAGGCATATTCTCCAACTGACGTACTCGAACCGGCATCCAATGTTCAAATGCAAAATGTCAGCGCCGAAGGTCTAGACAAGTCTGCACAAGATGATTCGAATGGGTATGACGATGCTAACAACACACTTACTACAGTTGCAGCAACGGACCAATCACTAGCTGCAAATATTGTCTCATCCACACATGATACAACACTGGAATCTAATGTTGTTTCCTCAATAACTTTGTCGATGCCAATAACTACGGATGGTTTGTGTAATCTGCCATTATCTTTAGACCCAAATGATTCCTTAATATACAAATTAAACTATGCTGATGACACCTCTCTGAATGACCTTCCTGACGACGAACTCCTTGCTGACATGTTAATAATTTATAACAGCGAAGAAAGGCAAAACGAAAAAAACATACAGTGTATAGAATGCACAGACGACATAGCGCTTGACGTTGTTGAGTCAACTCTGTCCACAAAAAAACTACTAATCTATACTGTGGCTTTAGCTAGTAACATGGATATTGAAAATGATTCTATATTCCAATCTTGGAAAAAGTTCAAAACTCGAAGAGCAACGAGCTGTGACGAAAGCAGTAAGAGCGTTGCCCAGTCGGTGACAGACGAATGCTTCCCTGTTCCATCATCTTCTTTAAAACGCAAACGACAAAATAAGGAGTCATATTTCGTGATCTCCGGAGATGAGGTGCATAGACAAAAAAGGGAAACTCAGGAAAGGAAAATGCGAGAGATTGAGGAAAAAGAAAAGCGTAAAATAGAAAAGGCTAAAAGACAATTAGTAAAACAGGAAGAGAAGGAAAACAAACAGAAAAAACGGGAAGAAACCAAAAGAATGAAAGAAACAATCAGCAATAAATTAAATGAAAATAATGAAAATAAGAAAAGAGGACAAAACAATTTTACAAACTCCTTAAGTTTACAAATGACACATATACATTTTGATTGGACTGACATCATCAGTATTTGCAAAAATGAATTAAGCTGAAAAATCTTAGTTTAGTAAATGAATGATACAAAGCATATTGCAGAGGCGTAGCTGCATATACGATGTCACGCCATGGCGTGCACATCGTCAGGTTATAAAAAATTACGATATTGAATTTATAATAATAATGCTTTTTTGTATTCTTATTGAAATTCCTTCAGTGTTATATTTCACGTACATGGTTTTTAATTACAACACTATTTCATTCAGGTATTCATTTGGTCCTGGTTGCGGTCCGTCTTCCGTAATTGAAATCGTCAAAAAAGTGAAATACAACCGAATTGATATCAAAATGTGACTTGTTTCAACCTTATTTATAATAAACATTGAAATTCTTTCAACTTCTAAATCACGTTCATGATCTTTAATTACAACACTATTTCATCATGCAGGTGTTCGTTTCTTCCTGTTCTAACTAAAGGTCTTTATCAAACAGCATCATGCGGTTTGCATGTAATGCAGTTAGTACGTAGTTAAATCACATAAGGCTATTTCTATTTTTCATACGTTGGGGGGATGGGTGGGATGATTTTTCAAGTACATCAATCTGTCCTATTTTCATGTTGGGCGGAAGTCGCTATTGTACATTCGAAATATTAATTGCGAATTGATCAAGTATGATGCACGTGTTACCTGTCTAGTATATTATGGGTTTTTTTCTCGATATATTGGTATTTCTTAAGACAATGGCAAGTTATAATCCAACTAGTTTTACCTCATCACTTTTTATTGAAGTACCTGTACCAAGCCAGGAAAGTGAGCGTTCATATATATGTGTGCTAGGGATATCGAATTTGCCTATTTTTTTTCTATTGAATTTTTGGAACTTTTCCGACGATATGGTACTTTTTTTTTCCATTTTATTATTGGTTGTGAAAAAGAATTATGACGATGTACCTGCAACAGGGCCTCCAAGAGAAATTTTGTAAGGCGGAACAATACTGCTTTGGGGTCTGAGAACAGGCTGAAACCGCTCTCAAAACTGTAGATTTGAGTTGAAAATACCAAAAAATAATGGAAAAATTAAAATAAAACGTCAATGGCTAAGGCTGTGGGGCCCCTCAGAGATTCACGGGCCCTTTCGTGGATTTCCGGACCCCGTACCGATGTACCGGCCGAACTCTCCTCTCATATGTTCTGCTTTTTACCATCCTAGATTTTGTAAATCCAGTTCTCTATCCTTCTATGGATACAGTGTTATGTGTTTTGTTAAGCATGCCAGTAGCAAGCGCTATTGCTGAGATGTCACTTAGTGTACTGAGACGTTTGAAAACTTGTGTTAGTTCGACTATGAAGAATGACAGGCTATCTTCCCTAGGATTGATGCATATTCACCGAGATTTTGAAGTGAACTTGTACAAAGCAATGGAGGTGTTCGTATCTGTTAAGACACGAAGGGCAAATTGTTGACAATTTTAGGATATTTTTGTCTATCAAAGTCATTAAAATTGTACTTGATTCTATGTTATATGAAACCCTGGAATGGCCCCAGATCTCACCATTTTGCATCTCGTCGAAAGTAATTATGGCGTGCACACTATTAAGCCTCAGCTACGTCCCTGTATTGAGTAAATGAACGTGTTGTAGTAGTATACGAAATTATATACAGATATGTAGTAAATGTACTTGTTACGATTTGATTTGGTTTTTGGTGTTTAACGCCACTTTCATCAATATTTCAGGTATATCATGGCAGCCAGTTTTAGTGGTGGGGGAAGCCGGAGTACCCGAAGAGAACCACCGACCATGGGCAAGCAGCTGGTAAACTTTATCACTTGCAGCTGCGAGTCGAGTGCACCTTATTTGTAATATACAAAGCCGGGCGCGAACCCACGCCGTATTGGTGATAGGCTTGTATGAGTTGTTAGATCCAGCGACCTAACTCCTTGAACCAACCGGGTCCCTACTTGTTACGTAGGTGGAGGAAATTTACATGGATATATGGTATTTGACAATATAACGTATGCAATACAGGAACAAAACAAGCAATGGAAGAATTCTTTTATTGTTCTGGTTCATCTTGGGTTCATTCACTTAACTTTGTATTTTCCGACATTGGTTCATCAATTGGTCAATAATTAGTCACAAACATTGTTTTCCCTGGGAAAGATATGAATTACGTAACCCCGCCCTTTTCGGCGGAATTTGTCAGACTATGATCTTTTACCTCTTCACTATATATATGTTTAGAATTCAGGTGTTCTCTAAATGTCACTATTGTGACCGGAACAAGATACCACTTGAGTAAAACGAAAATTGGCTAACATTCAAATTACAGTTAAAAATTATGTTTTGGTAACAGTCTGAGTTCTGAAAATATAAATAGTAAAGATGAAAAAATATAGTCCTGAAAATCCCGACAGGTGACAAAGGGTACATGTTGCATTTGGTTTAGTTGCAATTGGTTGGAAACAATGAACGAAATATTTTTTGGTTCAAATTCAACTTTATTGCCAGGCATATATACTAATTATTACATGTTACAAACAATTAATTACACAAACCGTATGTTCAAAAAGTAGAGTTCTTTGTCATTATACCCCCCGCAAACAAAGCTTGGAAGGGGTATATAGGAATCAGCTTGTCTGTCTGTCTGTCTGTCCACACTAACCTTTTCATCGCGTCTCCTCCTTCATGGTTTGTAGGAACTCTTTTAAACTTGGTATACTATTAGATCATAATGAGTAGATGTGCATGTGGGTAGGGTGTGTCAGTTTATTGAGGAATAATTGTACAGTAACATGTTGGACTTAACATTTTTATGCAATATCGCAACTCCTCATACATGTTTTTTCTCCTACCGGTACATGGTTTGACGGATCTCTACAGACTTGGTAGACTATTAAATCATAATGAGCATTAGCTAGACAAAGAGGGAGCGAATGGTATTACTGTGTGGTCCATCAGGCCACAGTTCCATCAAGTTAGCATTATGTTTATCACGACATCCGCAATTAAGACATATATGCAGAGTAAAATACGCTTTTCATCTCGCATTCGATGACAAATAACAGATATACATATTACATTATAAGAACAGTAAAGAACTATTAAGTGCTATCAGTGGCATAATAATGTTTCTGGCAAGATACAAAAGCTACTACAAACATAGAGACAAATATAAAATATTGTCAATAGGCAACAGTAAGGAACTAAAACAGTAGTAATATGAACTCCAGCAAAAATGATAATGGTGTGAGTTTGCGTTCACACTCAATGCGCATGAAAGAATTTTTCAGTGTGAGTCAGAAATTTTATTGTTCGTTCGACTTAAAATCAACTGCTAAAAGACTGTCCGACTCAAGATAAAAAAATGTCCGATTCACGATCAAATATAGACATCGGTAGTTTTCCTTAATTGCATTATCTGCAATAAAAAACACCCATAGGTTCAAAAAGATGTATTGCTAATCACTTCGTTCTCTTTCAGATGGTATCCATATTGCCAACATATATTGTTAAGGGAAGCAATCGGGGCCCTCGGAAAGCAGGAAGTGTCAGACTCACGATCAATTTACCCTATATACTTGTAAGATAAATGTATAGACTCATTTGCTGCATTTGGGTAATACCTTTAGAAAACTATATTTATAAACTGTAGAAGCTGTTATGAGAAAATCTTTGACTGTTTTACTCATCTTACATATTTTATATACTATTTACAAGAAGAGATGCCCATCATTTCTGATCTTTCCCAAAAGTTTAATATATACATGTTGTATTAATAATATTAGTGCTACTCATACTTCATTATTTTTATCTTGACTTCATTTGGAGCATACCTTTAGAAAAGCATATTTCAAAATTGTACAAGCTTCTATGACGAAAACCTTGACTGTTTTACTCATCTTATATATTTTATGTACTATTCGGAACAAAAAATGTCCAGCTTTACTGATATTTCAGGAAAATATAACTATTATATACTTGTAAGATATATAATATTTGCTGCATTTGGGTAATACCTTTAGAAAACTATATTTCTAAACTGTAGAAGCTTTTATGAGAAAAAGTTTGACTAATTTACTCATCTTATATATTTTATGTACTATTTGGAACAAAAAATCCTCAGCTTTCCAGATATTTTCCAAACAAGTGAGTATTATATACTTGTAAGATTCATACAATCATTCTATATATCTTAGTCACAGTTATGGCATACCAATATAAAACTATATTTACAAATTATGGAGGCTTCTATGAGGAAATATTTATCTGTTCTACTCATCTTACATATTTTATGTACTTTTTGTAACAAGAAATCTCCAGCTTTACTGATATTTCAGGAAAATATAACTATTAAAATATATAATACTTGTCCCATTTGGGTAATACCTTTAGAAAACAATATTTTTAAACTGTAGAAACTTTTATGAAAAAAACTTTGATTATTTTACTAATCTTTCATATTTTATATACTATTTATAACAAGAGATGCCAATCATTCCTATTATCGGAGAAAACGACGACACAACGATACCAAAATAAATAACCATTGATTGATTGATTGATTGATTGATTGTTGTTTAACGCCAACCTTAGTAATATTTAAACTATATCGTGGCTAAATACATAAGGACGACAGCACTAAAAGAGATGATGACAGCATCGAACCATTGTATTGCTGCAAGCTGGGACCATTATACTGGCGTCAGTATAATAGTCCCATCTGCAAGTTGTTTAAAAAAGAACATGTTAAAATTAATTAAATTTATTAACTTATTTNCATTGGCAATGTTTGGTCGCGGCTGTATTTTCTCGAAAACATTTTCAAAACAAGTTCAAATTTTAAAAGCACATAAAATTATTAGAAATTGGCACACATGAAAAGTTAGCACACAAAAAATGTTCATTATTGGCACACAAGAAATGTTCATTATTAGCACAAAAGAAATGTTCATTATTGGCACACAAGAAATGTTCATTATTGGCACACAAGAAATGTTCATTATTAGCACACAAGAAATAATCATTATTGGCACACAAGAAATGTTCCATTCATTAGGCACACAAGAAATATTAAATTCATAAGGCACACAAGATATATTAAATTCGCAAAGCACACAAGCATATATATAAAGTTCCATATTCCATATTAAGGAAAGTTATATTTTTTGGCACATTAAATTTCCATTAATCTGCGTTGTACTTGACCCTGGGATCAGTAGTCAAGACAAATAAGTTCAAACTGACATACTGTGCCGCGCTTTCGCCTTCAAACTCTGTGCATCTGTTCCTGGGTGTCATATTCATCTGTCCAGCCGCGCCGGGAACTCAGTCTCTTTATTAGTACAGTCAATCTTCAACACTTCCACTTGATTCCTGAAATTACAAAATACTCAACAGCAGAACTTGTGTTAAATAAGCAAGAAAATTGGGTGGGAAACAAAGGGTGGGTTTTTCCAAGTTTGC